>WSYH01013411.1:0-17081 GCA_036426205.1 Ascaphus truei
CGCCGTTTACATATAACTGTCTGCTGCCCCCATGCTGGAGGTGTTCAGCCTTATTGATATAGCTTTGAGTGACTACTTTATTCAGAGGTGGCAAGCAGTTGACGTGTTATATATATACACTATACATTTATTTACCACACTTCTCTGTATTCTATCTGTACCTGCCACCATGAGGCACCTCTGGAATTAGAATTATTGAATACAAGGTGCCAGTGCCTTATAGTTCCTCTACCCCACACCACCATTAATTGAGTTAGGATACACTTGTGGAGTGGTATATCCATTTAATAATTTTTTACATTAGTGTTGTGTGTTTACTTTAGAGTGTATTCACTCACCATTGCATATTGTTAATAAAGTTATTTTTTATCCTGATGATATTCTGTTTGAGTGCTAGTTATATAGGGGTCTTTTTTCAACACTGCTTAGCAAGTGCTGTTTTCTACCCATTATCTCCACCCCTTGCACCTTTATCTGTATAGACTGTTAGCATGAGCTTTTTCTCCTCTTCCCCTTCTTCCCACAATTACGATTTTACAGCACAAACCAAACATTTGGACACACTGTTTGCAGTGTGAATGCAGAGGGAGACCGCCAAGATCATGCCTGCACGCCGCCCGCGCTGACAGGTGAGTCACTGAGTAACGCCCACCAACGACGATCGTTGCGTCACTCGACGCTTTCTCAAGGTGGCCCGCCTATGCAGCAGCGAATTTAAATAGCCCGGCGTTGCTATGGCAATGTTAGCGCTTATGGTAAGTATATGTGTGACATGTAATAAAGAGAAAGTATTCAAATCGTTTGATGTGTGGTGGCAATTGTTACATGGGGCTGCCTAATTGCAAACCAAATACAAGAAACCATAATGATGAAGTATGTTAAGAACACAGTGGTGGTAACAATGTTGGGGTTTAAAACTACAGCAGCAAAGAGCAAAGTGTAGAAGAAGAGGGTTATGAATAAGATGTTATAGAAAAGACCATGTAAAACTATAATCAATTGAAGGCATAAAACTAGATTGTTTAAAGGTGCTAAATAAAGTATGCATAGGATGTGTATTCTATGAATATGTTTAACCAATAAACGAGAGCAAACATGAATCTCATTGAGTCCGGGGATAGAGAGTGCCCAAAGTATAGATCCATTTGGCCTCCTTCTTAAGGAGTCTCTATCCCAGTCTCCTCTAAGGATGTTCAGAGGGAGTTGGTCTATGCCCTTAAAGCGTAGATTTGACAGATCACCTCATGGGTGCCATTAATATGTAGGGCAAGTGGGGTGTCTTCTAATTGTTCCTAACCGTCCCTATGTGTCTAGGACCTCAGTCTGAATTGACGGCTGGTTTTCCCATGTATTTTTTGCCACAGCTACATACAGCGTTGGTATATCACCCCAATGGTTTTACAGTTCACGAAACTGCGCATCTTGAAAATTTGGGTGTTATCCCAATTTCCGAAAGTTCGAGACTCAGCATATTGGCAAGCTCGGGCAGCCTGATTTGTAGTTCCTTGGGGATCTCTCTCTAGCCATGTTCCTGTAGTAATAGGTTCAATGGCTATGGACTAGGAGGTCTGATGTTAGTAGACCTTCTACTGACCCTGGTTGGTCTAGACTGAAGGATCTCCTGAGATCAGTGTCCTCTAAGAGGACATGCCAGGTTTATTGACTAATCAAAGATGTTCTGCCACGTCTGTTATATGTGCCAATGAGGCGGATGATTTACGCTCGCGTGGTGGTTTCGGGGTAGGGTTAGAAGCGATGCACGTTTGTCCTTTTTGCCTCTGATAGGCTTTTTTAAAGCAATATGTTACTATAGCCTCTCGCGAGGAAGCGTTGGCGCATTGATTAGATTGTAATTCAAATTCCTCTCATTAGAGCAATTTCTTTAACTCTAGAAATTGGCCTGTTGGAATTCCATGTATGAGGTTTTGGGGATGATGACTATGGCATGGAGAAGGCTATTTGTAGCTGTAGTTTTACGATGAACGGTGGTCTCGATTCGCCCATTCATTCCTCGTGTAATCTTAAGGTCCAGAAAGACTTACTGTCCATCTATTTCATATGTCAGCCTTAAGTTAAGAGCATTCTGATTAAGTTTCTTAACAAATTCGACAAAGAAAAGAGCGCGATCCTCTCCAGAGGATAATGATATCATCAATATATCTAGCCCAAGGATGATATGGGTTGTGTAGATATCATTTTCCTCTGAGAACACTGTCTCGCTACACCACCCCAGGTACAGGTCGCGTATGATGGGCACAGGTAGTCCCATTGCTGTCCCTGCACACCTGGTGGTGGTGTAGAGTCTTGCAGACTACGATACTACTTGCTGCACTGGAATTTGTTTCTCAGCAAACCACATGACGCTGACATAGACCCTTAGATAGATTGCACAACTTTTTCGTTTTCTATGTACATTGAAGTATATTATTCTTTAACGATTACAACGAAATAGACATATTACTTAATTACCGTGCCTTAAATATGAGTAAACGAGTAACCGAGTTACAGTGTTCTTCACTATACACTGCACTCATTGACTCTGGTATCTTACTATTACCATTGCAAGTCTGTTTGTCGGACACTCTGTGCTTTAAGACCTTTAATATATGTCCAGAGTTCCCCAATCAACAGCCACTACCCTAGCTACACAGTAGTCTAGTTTTTGTCAAACTATATATTTTAATTGCGTTGCTTATTAGGACTATTTGGTTTTTGTCACTCACTACATAAGATTTGGAAACATATGAGCTGGCTAACATTAGCCCCTAGAATCCACTATATCAGGCTACTAAACATATTTGTTTTAAAGGTTTTATCACCATCACCTACTAGCATAGGGCTTTTACATCATATATGCTGCTGGAGGTGTCCTAGCCTTATTGATATATCTTTGAGTAACTATTTTATTCAGAGGTGGCAAGCAAGTGTGATGTGTGTATATATATACACTATACATTTATATACCACACCTTCTCTGTATTCTTCTGTACCTACCACCCGGAGCACATCTGAATTAGAATTATTGAATACAAGGTGCAGTGCCTTATAGTTCCTCTACCCACCACCCCCCATTAATTAGTTTAGGATACACTTTGGAGGTGGATACTCATTTAATACATTTTTTACCATTAGTGTTGTGTTTACTTTGAGTGTTATTCACTCACCATTGCATATGTTAATAAAGGTTATTTTTATCCTGATTTATTATTCTGTTTTGAGTGCTAGTTATATAGGGGTCTTTTTTTCACTGCTTAGGCAAGTGCTGTTTTCTTACCCATTATCTCCAACCCCTTGCACCTTTATTGTATAGACTGTAGCAAGAGCTTTTTCCCTCTCACCCTCTCTTCCCACAATTACGATTTACAGCACAAACAAAAATTTGGACACACTGTCCCTTTAAAGCAAAACAAAATTTAAAAAAAGAAAACCTAATGCTCATAGGAGAATGTGCTAACACTCTAAGCCCTATCTGTCGGGCTGGCTAGTCATTTCCTAACCCCTAAACATATACCACAATAGTCATAGACCCAATATCAAAGTTCTTACTGTGTGTCTTAAGGAGAGAGTTGAAAATACATAAGATAGCAGCTGCACAGGACAGCTCTGAGACAGCCACCTGCTATAATCATTAGCTCTTTATCAAGTGGTTGTCAGGTAATGTCAGCTTACTTCTTGATTCCCAACTATTGAGTGCTGGATGAAGACTCAGATGTATGTTTACAGCGGCAAATTATCAGTACCTGACTTACCCTCTCACATACCTCCCCTGTTTGTGTGTGGATAGGGCCCCACACGGCTGAAGCCCGCATCTATTCCTTTGCTTGACAAAAAAAATCAGCATTTCCATGGTCCTTCCCAGGCTCTATGCTGTATATCAAAAGAGAAGGGTGAGGGCCATGTACCCATGGATCACGACCAAACACCCTATAGTTGTTATTTCAACTATAACTCTTAGCAGCACTCGTTGCTGCCACCGCAGATAATCCATATCTGCGAGGGGGGTGTTATGTTTGTTTACTTGTTGTCTGTCAACTTAACGTATTTAACTTTTGATTACTATTAAGTTATGTTAAATTTACCTATCATTACATTAGAGTTAGGAGTGCTACATAGGGGCTCCTCCCTTTCCTTTCCGACTATTTTATAGGATTCCTATTTTCTTATAGTCCAGGGGTATGACCCCTACATATCACTACACAAGGTTCTGCTAGAGCGGCGGGACATAGTAGACCACGGTGGGTGGGAGAGGAGTTCAGCCCAGAGGAAACTGCAGAGGCTTAAGCGCAGGGGTGATTAAACAGGTACTGCGAGCCACCTGTGCAGGACCTTTGTTCTGGGGTCTGCCAGGCCAGGCTGAAGGCCATAGGCTGTCTAAATCAGAAGAAGAGCAGAAAGACATGTAGTTCAGAGGTAGAGGCAGTCCCACGGATTCGAATACACGTATGTGCTAGAACGTATCGTGCTGGAAATCGATGGGACGAGAAAAGTTGCTGGAAGATGTATCAGGGATTACGACGGTGAATAGTAAGAGTACTTCTACCAGCTAGAGGAGCTGGTGAAATACCTCATTGGACTGTGGAAGGTGGCAGGTCCTATCTATTTGGACAGAGTCGATATCGAATATGTGTCAGGAGCGGCACCCAAAAGTGTGTTTTTCAGCAGTGCCAGATAGTACTGGTGGCATAATTAGGAAGCCAGACCCTGATTACTACTGAGTAATAGGTTCTCCAGTTTGGGGGGCTGGGTTAAATTATGGACTGCTGTGATGTAATCAAATTTATATGCAACTGTACATACAGAAAAGTGTGTTTCTTTTGCATTGTGATTCTCATAGTGTTGTTATGATTGTCTGTTGTTTAGGATACGCATCTGAAGGATGGGACCACAAATTTTGGTCCCAGTAGGACATGGGACTGGTTCTTGGCTACCGTCTGCCCACTGGCATAAGTCCTGTTAAGAGCATGCCTTCCGTACTTATCATGGGTTGTCCCCACTCCCAGCAGTGCACTGAGTGACAGGGGAGGAGATGGAACCAGGCCTGGGTTCCCAATCTTTGGTCGGACCTGGGGCTCATCCTGGCTTTGTTACAAGTGCAAGTTGCAATATGGGTAATGTTGGTAATTTTTCAATTAGGATTAAATTGGTATCACAGGCAAAATGTATCACCCATGTTTAAAGTGCATAATGCCAGACTTCGAGCTGTATCAATTCTATTGTCTATGCAATACTTTTTTCTTTCTTCCTTTCAGAAAATAACTTGCTAAGGGGAATGCGGGAGTAACTTTGGGCTTTAAACCAATTGCCATATATGCTGCTGGAGGTGTCCTAGCCTTATTGATATATCTTTGAGTGACTATTTTATTCAGAGGTGGCAAGCAAGTGTGACGTGTGTATATATATACACTATACATTTATATACCACACCTTCTCTGTATTCTATCTGTACCTGCCACCATGAGGCACCTCTGGAATTAGAATTATTGAATACAAGGTGCCAGTGCCTAACAATTCCTGTTGTGTTATAATTTGTTGCCACAAATCCCACAGCAGTTTGAGGGCAAACTGTAACAATAGGTAATGTTACTTTAGTAATAAGAATACATGGTTAGCGGCGATTAGGCGAGGTACACGTAAAAGCAATAGACTTACATAGCCAAGGAATGGGTTTTCAGCTTCAAGACCCCCTGCTTCAATCCTAGTATTTTTTTTGTTAAAGAAAATCCCAAAAAAAATTTGCACACTTGTATGCTTTTTTAGTATTATCTGTTTAGGCTCCGGGGGGGGGGGGGGGGGTGGGAGGTATGGTATTAATGAAACTCTGATTAAAGCTCTGATATTCTGATCTAAGCTTCATGATTACCCCCTGTTGTCTGAACCCTCCTCCCTCCCTTTTTGTCCCAATGCCTATTGACCACGTCAGTAACCCACCTAACCACGGGGGCAATGTTAAACTTCACTCTAAAAGGGAGTGTTTTGGGGTAACACAAGCGAACACGATTTTTCTTTTTACCTCAGGGGTCTCAAGACAAATTTTGTCACTATCAGCTTCCTATGGCACGCTTAACAACCCCCCCTGTTGCAGTTATAGTTATCTGTTTCTTCCGTTGCCGATAGGTTACAGGGGCCATGATTTGGGGGTAGATCCCCCCGACCCATTTTGCCTCAATCACATCTGATTGTTTCACAAGGTGGGAGTGTTTTGGTTTTATTTTCTCATCTGTTGGAGTTTAGGCAGGGCAGCTTGATTGGATGGTGTCGTCGTGCCAAAACACTGAGCCCCTGTGGTGGCAGAGGCCCCCGCGCCCTTCCCGTAAACAAGTAAACTGATTGCCAGGGGTTCGAGGGCTTCTGTAACTCTCGCTGTGGGATGTCAAAAGACGGCGCGTTGCCATGACAAACAGGGTTGTTCATGTGACATTGTGACAGCAGCAGCATCACATGCTAGACAATGGGAACGTCTCTGTCGGGCCATGATGATACACTGCAGGGAAGGAATCATGAGGAGAGAAGATGTGAAGAGGCCCTGCACCAGTTGCCTACAATGACCCCAGCAGGGGTGGCTTTAAGGTAGATCAATAGGTGCGGTCGATCAGGGCACCAATCAAATTAGGGGAGCTCGGAAGGACCGCACCTAATTGATCTAGCAGGGTCATTTTAAACATGTGGGAAACTAGGCCGCTCTAAGGAAGCAGAAGGTAGGAGGCAGCAGCCGTTTATTTCGACAAAGCAGTGTTCTAACAGGCAGGGGGATTTCTGTAGGGGGAGAGACTGTGTCAGTGGGGGGGGGATGGGAAAGAGAAAGAGTGGCGTCAAGGTGGGGAGGGTGGAGAGTGCAAAGGGTGGGAGGGAGAGGGCGGTAGTGGCGGGGGAGAGGAAAGGGAGGAGAAAGTGTGTCAATGCGGGCGAGAGAGTGTTCAGTGGAGGAAAGAGTGTTTTCAGTGGGGGGGGAGAGAGAGAATGTGTCAGTGGGGGGGGAAGAGGGAAGAGTGTGTCAGTGGGAGGAAAGAGGAGTGTCAGTTGGGATGTGGAAAGAGTGTGTCAGTGGGGGGGGAAAGGTGTCGGGGGTCAAGGAAAGGGTTGCCATGGGGAGAAAGAAGGGGAAAACTAGTGAGGGGGCGGGGCACCCAAAAAAATGTTGCGCCACAGTGCGCCAAAAATCCGTACCGGGGGTTTAGGGTACATACTGTGTGGTCCACTGTGTGGTCTTTGTAGGTTGCTCTTGATAAAAGCTCCAGAGGGTAGCGGGAAATGTTGGATCAATAAAAGACATTTTTTTCCAATATTTTTGGTGTGCCATCCCTTTGTTATTTTCTGTATATATGTGTGTGTATATATATACAGTATATACACACCACACCATATGCATACAGTATATACACACATGTATCCATGGAAATCAAATTGTGGAATCTATATTTTACTTATATATACAGTACAGCCCTTTGTTTATACATACAGTACTGGATATACTTATGAAGGCGTACGGCGCACATACTGTATTGTCGAGCCTTGAGCCCATTGGGAGAAAAGCGCTATATCAAAAAAGCTATTTGGTAAATGACATGAGACACTAAATGAAGGATGTAACACAAACAGGGAAATCATGGAACTGAAGTATATTCTACTTACAAAAATAGAGAACACCAACCTATAAAAAAAGTTATTTGTATGCTTTCCAATCCAGGTACAGTATATGTATTAGGGGGGGAAAAGATTAGATACTGTTAAAAACAGTAGATAGATTGCAGACCTAAAAACAACCTTTCTTCTATTTGCCAACCCAGACGATTGCAAAACCCCAAAACTCATGAAAACTGTATTATAGCCCCAAACTACAGTATCATGTTAACAAGTGAAGATGCGTCCAACCTGTAGTGATTAAATGCTAACAACTATTATTCCTGCGTTCCATTATGTGGTTTCTTTGGTAATTGGACAGCACTTTAATGTTAGGTTAAAGAGATGGGTGTTAGTAATGCTCCAGTTTATCTTTCTGAGGGTAACTGTCATGAGCTTTCTGTGTATTACCACCCACAAATATTGGACCAATTCCAATGCCACTGGAAAAGAATTAAAAGAGGAGAGAATATTAAGATTAATACAGACACAGTAGGCATAAAACACCAAACATTCTTCATTTCCGGCATCCGGCTCACCTTTTTTTCAACTCATTGTAAAATTCTCCCCTTGTGTTTTGTCTGAGCTAAACCGTTATGTATTTTGTCAATGCAAATGGCCTCTGTAGCAGCTTGTAAATTTGAATCCCCAAACACCCAAATGACCCTTGCAATATTACAGTGATTATTACATTTGATTTATTGTGGCAATATTTAAGGAGAGGGGTATTTTCTGTCTGTGTCTCTGTGTGTCATACTTTAAAAATGAGACAGTTGGTTTCTTCAGGGAAACAAGGGTTTCCATAGGAAAACAGTAAAGTTGAAATGCATGACACGTTTCAATATTAGCCAGTTTGTACAGTGCTGGAATTAACTCTTTCGGGCTGTCATGGCAAATACCAAGAACATAAGAAAGGTTTTAAATCGTTTGCCAGTCTTTATATGTACGTTGGTATTTAACAATGTGTTCAGAAGATTCCAATGATAGCACGGGCACTATCGTAACAACGAAAGAAAGCGACCTATAATATCTTTCATATGAATGGTAGGCTGAATAACGAACCTAGGGGAGGCAGACTATAAAAATCGTGGCAAAAACGCAAAGAAAACTCAATGCACACTCAACTATAGTAATAACATCTAATTATTAATATCCACATTTCGAGTTGATTAATATATTAATGACATTATATGATAAAAATATTATATTATAAATATTGTATGATTAAATCTCTATTATTAATAGCCCACTATAATTAGAAATTTTCAAGACACAGCTAATGCAAGTCTCGTCCAATAGTTTGCAAAAACGATTTTTGGTGCAAAATACTGAAGATAAAGTTGACTGATCAAGGTCACAAGGAGCAGAATCGGTTCATATGGATTGCCGGATCAATGGCCAGTACACTGGACTAGTCCAGTCCTTGTCTCCTTTCTCGTACGGTTATTTATTGCATCATTGCCCATTGTTCAGGCCTGTGTCGTACGGGAATGCCATGCTGTGTTTTATCAGTAACTCTATTCTTTATGATGTTGCTGTGGTTTATTCTTGTATGCTTTTGGCAAGAATTTCACACTATTACAGTAGAATGTCAAAGTTGCAATGACTCCAGATGACTTAGATGTCTTTTATCAACATACATGTCTTTCTTGTAGTGACAGTGGACAAAAGTAATTCTTCAACCAAAGCGTTGATCAATGTTTACTTGTCATGGGCCTTCTTCCACTGACAAGTCATGATCTCATCACACCTTGTTTTAGCATCTACCAAACATTTTAAACATCAGCTATTTTTCTTTTTATTGTGACAGGGAACTGTTTTGTTAACTGTAACCAATAACTACTTCAGATTACAGGGCCGAACTTATGTACCCACCTGCTTATAGGTGTTTTCTCAATTCCAGCATCAGGTATACATACGTCATACGGGATTTACTTGCATGGGGTAATGATCACAGGCGAGCGGAAGTCTCAGTGCAGGGAGAGCTGCCACCAGCCTCTTCTACTGCGGAGTTCCTTCCTCGGCCCCACGGAGTTGTCATGCTATACTGTACTAGAGCTAACTCCATTACTGCTGTTTGTATAACTGCTGCAGAGACTAAAAGGCTGACTTGCAATGTATATATTGAAGGTACTCTTCTGTTATGGCCGTTGTGAAGTTGAATTGCAAGAGGAGTCAGAGGATAATGTAGTTACAGACTTTCCACCGAGGGGAATGGCCGTTCTTTTATTGTTTTCGTTGTGTTTTGATTCTGTAGAAAAGAAAATGACTCCTTGCTCTGTTTTGAGCCTGGTGTCAATCCTCTTACTCCTACAGTAGCTAAACATATAGACAAAGAAAGATTAGCAGGATAACGAGTGTGAGAGATCAGGAAGTTTTTTGCTCTTGCCCAATTCTCTCTCCCACTAGTTTGTTCACATTGAGTTACCATGGTGGATGTGTGAATGATAAGTAGCAAAGTTTGTCTACATGCACCTACACCTAACAACAGACATCATTAAATAAGAATTTATTCATCACAAATTTTTCACAGATCAATGTCATGTTGTGATTTAGTGAAGTTAGTAACCATAAACTCCTTTCAAAGCTAATAAAGGAACTTTGTAACAGAAGACAAATCATTGTAAGAAAGAATTGAAAATTAATGCTCAATTTAGGTCTACAGTCCAAATTGAGATACGAGATGTATATCAATTCTGGAAAAAAAAAAAATAGATTGATAGTGCCCATGTTTATTAGAACAGTTTCAAAATATTCTTACAAACAGCATTGGGAGATCTGCATAACCTACAACTGGGAAGTAAGCCCATTTATAAATATAACATGGAGTAACTATTACCATAAACATAAATGTATAATTACATTAAAAATGATTACTTGTTGGGAAATATGAATAGTAAATTTATGTTTTGGAAGCAAATTTTGGATAATATATCGGCGATCGAGCAGCCACACTCCAAACAGCCAATAGAGCGTCTCTTAATAATTGCGAAACAAAATGTCACTAGTCCACTTCAATTTATTGACCCAGGCTGTCATCCTGTTTTTTTTTTTTTTTAACACGTATACTGGGCACCACACAAATTCTAAAATATCAACGGTATTGGGAGGCTCAATTAATCTCCAAAAACTTCATATTATAAAAAATGGGTGAGAATTGAGCTGAATTTTTAGATCTTAGCATTAGAAGTACAGAAGAACATGGAACTATCACTTATACACTCCTATGTAAAATTAACAATAATCTTTGTTTCAATCGGGTACCTTTAATAAGGTCACAAAAAGGTTGGGTGTGTGAATATCATATTTGGGCTTCCCATTTCAGCCAGCCTAGCTAGTGACTTAAATAATGGGAATTTCTCTTCCTTCTTACAATGCGAATTGTCTGCCAAAATTGGGTTCACAAAAATTATTACAGTTTCCTTTTAAAATGATATGCTAAAATTGGCCAAAAATTCGTTAGTAAATATCGAGTTAATAAAGGGCCCACATGGACTTGAGATATTGAATTTCTTTTAATGCTTTTGAAATGCCTGTTGTTTTGGGGACACTTTTCTTTTAAAATAAAAAACCGACAAATTGCAGCTAAATACCTTGAAATTGTGCATGAAAAAAATGTACACATCTCTAGGGATAGTAACCCATTATTGCAATTGTTACATGAAAGAAAGAGAAGAGAAAACGGCCCTTGGCATTTGTGAAGGGGACAGATTACCGCAGAGGACGTGAAGGAACTGAGAGAACAGCATCATTCTTTGTTTAATGTTTTTATAAAATGTCATCACAAAAATACGAAGGGTTTGTTTACTGTCAGACAAGTGACATATTTTGGAATGTGATAGGTAGACAGCATGTTCTCTAAATGATTATTTGAAAAAACATCCGGGCAGAGGACACATACATTGAAATATTTTTGCACACCCAGGCCTTCTAATTGGCTTTATTTCAGTTGAAGACCAACCAACGACAAAATTGACTAGATGGGATAATTGGGTTTTTTTTTTCTTTTGTATGTTTGTGGTAACACAAATTATTAATTTTGTGACATGTTCCAATCAAGTTTGATGCCTGTGTGTTACATAAATAGGACAAAATATACAAATTTCATTGATTAATTTCCAGAAATTAGATATGTTTTTCCCATACTAATAAGATAAGATCTATAAATATGGCATGGAAAAACCTAGGGGGTTGCTTGTTATTTGCAATTGTGAGTAGAGAAAGGTGTGTTGAAGCATTGCACCGTTTTTTGAGCACAAGTGGAAACAGGTTTCTTGCATTATGGTGGCAAAGTGTTTAAAGCCCAAAAGTTACTCCACATTCCCCTTAGCAGATTATTTTATGAAAGTGAAGAAAGAAAAAGTATTGCATAGACAAAAGAATTGATACACTCGAAGTCTGTGCATTATGCAATTTAAACATGGGTGAACATTTTCCTTGATACCAATTTAATCCTAATTGAAAAATTGACAACAACATTACAACCTATGGCAACTTGCACTTGGTACAGCCAGGATGGGGCCACCAGGTCCGACCAAAGATTGGAAACCCAGGCTCGGTTCCATCTCCTCCCCTGTCACTCAGTGCACTGCTGGGAGTGGGGACAACCCATGATAAAGTACGGAAGGCATGCTCTTAACCAGAGACTTATGCCAGTGAGGCAGAATGGTAGCCAAGAACCAGTCCCATGTCCTCACTGGGACCAAAATTTGGGGTCCCATCCTTCAGATGCGGTATCCTAAACAGAACCGGAGAATCAATAAACAACACTATGAGAATCACAATGCAAAAGAAACACACTTTTCTGTATGTACAGTTGCATATAAATTTGATTACATCACAGCAGTCCATAATTTTAACCCAGCCCTCCAAAATGGAGAACCTATTACTCAGTAGTATCTCAGGGTCTGGCTTCCTAATTATGCCACCAGTACTATCTGGCACTGTAACTGAAAACACCTTTTTGGGTGCCGCTCCTGGACACATATTCGACATCTGTCCAAATAAGATAGATGGACCTGCCTACCTTCCACAGTCAATGAGGTATTTCACCAGCTCCTCTAGCTGGTAGAATGTACTCTTACTATCACCTGCTGTAATCCTGATACATTTCCAGCAACTTTTCTCTGTCTCATCGATTTCCAGCACGATACGTTCTAGCACATCGTGTATTCGAATCCGTGGGACTGCCTCATACCTCTGAACTACATGTCTTTTGCTCTTCTGATTTTTAGACAGCCTATGGCCTTCAGCCTGGCCTGGCAGACCCCAGAACAAAGTTCTGCACAGGTGGCTCGCAAGTACCTGTTAATCACCCCCTGGCTTTTAAAGCCTCTGCAGTTTCCTCTGGGCTGACTCCTCTCACACACCCGTGGTCTACTATGTCCCCCGCCTCTAGCAGAAACCTTGTGTAGTGATATGTAGGGTCATACCCTGGACTTAAAGAAAATAGGAATCTATAAAATAATACGGAAAGGGAAAGGGGAGGCCCCTATTGTAGCACTCCTAAATCTATGTATGATGAAGTAAATTTAAAACTTAATAGTATCAAAGTTAAAATAATTAAGTTGACAGACTAACAGTAAACAAACATAACACCCCCCTCGCAGAATGGGATTATCTTGCGTGGCAGCAACGAGTTGCTGCTAAGAGTTATAGTTGAAATAAAACTATAGGGTGTTGGTCTGATCCATGGGTACATGGCCCTCCAGCCTTCTCTTTTGAATACAGCATAGGCCTGGGAGGACATGGAAATGCTGATTTTTTTTGTCAAGCAAAGGAATTGAGAGTCGGGCTTCAGCGGGTGGGGCCCTAGTCCACACACAAACAGGGGAGGTATGTGAGAGGGTGAAGTCAGGGTACTGATAATTATGCTGGTAAACAACATCTGAGTCCTTCATCCAGCACTCAATAGTTGGGCAATCAAGAAGTAAGCTGACATTACCTGACAACCACTTGATAAAGGGCTAATGATTATAGCAGGTGGCTGTCTCAGACGTGTCCTGTGCAAGCTGCTATCTTGATGGTATTTTCAACTCTCTCTTAAGACCACAGTAAGAACTTTGATATTGGTCTATGACTATTGTGGTATATGTTTAGGGGGTTAGGAAATGGACATAGCCAGCCCGACAGATAGGGCTTAGAGTTGTAGCACATTCTCCTATGAGCATTAGGTTTTCTTTTTGTAAATTATGTTTTGCTTTAAAGGGACAGTGTGTCCAAGATTTGGTTGTGCTGTAAATCGTAATTGTGGGAAGAGAGGGTAGAGGGAGAAAAAGCTCTTGGCTACAGTCTATCAGATAAAGGTGCAGGGTGGAGATAATGGGTAGAAAACAGCACTTGCCTAAGCAGATGTGAAAAAAGACCCCTATATAACTAGCACTCAAAACAGAATATTAATCGGATAAAAATTAACCTATTAACATATGCAATGGTGAGTGAATAACACTCTAAAGTAAACACAAACACTAATGGTAAAAAATGTATATTAAATGGATATACCACCTCAAAGTGTATCCTAACTAATTAAGGGGGTGGTGGAGTAGAGGAACTATAAGGCACTGGCACCTTGTATTCAAAATTCTAATTCAGGAGGTGCCCCGGGTGGTAGGTACAGATAGAATACAGAGAAGGTGTGGTATAAAATGTATAGTGTATATATATACACACATCACACTGCTTGCCACTCTGAATAAAATAGTTACTCCAAAGATATATCAATAAGGCTAGGACACCTCCAGCAGCATATATGATGTAAAAGCCCTATGCTAGTAGGTGATGGTGATAAAACCTTATATAAAACAAATTGTTTATAGTAGCCTGATAGTGGATTCTAGGGGCTAATGTTAGCCAGGCTCATAGTGTTCCAAATCTTATAGTAGTGAGTGACAAAAACCAAATAGTCCTAATAAGCAACGCAATTAAAATATATAGTTTGACAAAAACTAGACTACTGTGTAGCTGTGGTAGTGGTGTTGATTGGGGAACTCTGGACATATATTAAAGGTCTCTAAAGCACAGAGTGTCCGATCAACAGACTTGCAATGGTAAATAGTAAAGATACCAGAGTCAAATGAGTGCAGTGTATAGTGAAGAACACTGTAACTCGGTTCTCGGTTACTCAGTATAAGGCAGCGGTAATTAAGTAATAATGTCTATTTCGTTGTAATCGTTAAAGAATAATATACTTCAATGTACATAGAAAACGAAAAAGTGTGCAGATCTAATCTAAGGGTCTATGTCAGCGTCATGTGGTTTGCTGAGAAACAAAATTCCAGTGCAGAAGTAGTATCGTAGTCTGCAAGACTTACCACCAGGTGCAGGGGGACAGCAATGGGGACTACCTGTGCCATCATACGCGAACCTGTACCTGGGGTGGTGGGTAGCCGAGACAGTGTTCTCAGAGGAAAATGTATCTACACAACCCATATCATCCTCTTGGGCTAGATATATTGATGATATCATTATCCTCTGGAGAGGATCGCGCTCTCTTTCTTTGTCGAATTTGTTAAGAAACTTAATCAGAATGCTCTTAACTTAAGGCTGACATATGAAATAGGGATTGACAGTATAGTCTTCTGGACCTAAGATTACACGAGGAATGAATGGGCGAATCGAGACCACCGTTCATCGTAAAACTACAGCTACAAATAGCCTTCTCCATGCAATAGTCATCATCCCAAAACCTCATACATGGAATTCCAACAGGCCAATTTCTTAGAGTTAAAGAAATTGCTCTAATGAAGAGGAATTTGAATTACAAGCTAAATCTATGCGCCAACGCTTCCTGCGAGAGGCTATAGTAAAATTGAGTTAAAAAAAGCCTACAGAGACGCAAAAAGGACAAAACGTGCATCGCTTCTTAACCCTAACCCGAAACCACGCGAGCGTAAAATCATCCGCCTCATTGGCACATATAACAGACAGTGGCAGAACATCTTTGAAGTCAATAAACACTGGCATGTCCTCTTAGAGGACACTGATCTCAGGGAGATCCTTCAGTCTAGACCAACCATGGTCAGTAGAAGGTCTACTAACATCGAGACCTCCTAGTCCAAGCCATGGAACTATTACTACAGGAACATGGCTAGAGAAGAGATCCCCAGGAACTACAATGCAGGCTGCCAGCTTGCCAATATGCTGAAGTCTCGAAACTTTCGGAAATTGGGATAACACCCAAATTTTCAAGATGCGCAGTTTCGTGAACTGTAAAACCATTGGGGTGATATACCAAGCTGTATGTAGCTGTGGCAAAAAATACATGGGGAAAACCAGCCGTCAATTCAGACGTAGGGTCCTAGAAACACATAGGACGGTTAGGAACAATTAGACACCCCACTTGCCCTACATATTAATGGCACCATAGAGGTGATCTGTCAAATCTACGCTTTAAGGCATAGACCAACTCCCTTGAACATCCGTAGGGAGACTGGGATAGAGAGCTCCTTAAGAAGGAGGCCAAATGGATTATACTTTGGGCACTCTCTATCCCAGGACTCAATGAGGGGATTCATGTTTGCTCTGTTTATTGGTTTTAAACAATTATAGAATACACTCCTATGCATACTTTATGTATGCACCTTTAAACAATCTAGTTTTATGCCTTCAATTGGATATAGTTATACATGGTCTTTTCTATAACATCTTATTCATAACCCTCTTTCTACACTTTGCTCTTTGCGCTGTAGTTTTAACCCCAACATTGTTACCCACTGTGTTTAACAACTTCATCATTGGTTTCTTGTATTTGGTTGCAATTAGGCAGCCTGCCATGTAACACTTGCACCCAATCAAACGATTTGAATACTTTCTCTTATTACAGTGCACACTATCCTTACATATAGCGTACCATTGCCATAGCAAAGCCGGGCTATTTAACTTCACGCTGCACTGCGCCACCTAGGCCGGGCAACCTGAAAAGCGTCAGCGTGAGCGAAACGATCGTCGGTGGTGGGGTTACTCAGTGACGTCACCTGTCAGCGCGGCGGGGCAGGCTGATCTTGGCGGTCTCCCTCTGCATTCACACTGCAAACGTGTGTCCCAAATGTTTGGGTTTGTGCTGTAAATCGTAATTGTGGGAAGAGAGGGAAGAGGGGAGAAAAAGCTCATGTAACAGTCTATACAGATAAAGGTGCAAGGGGTGGAGATAATGGGTAGAAAACAGCACTGTACGGCATGAAAAAGGAAAGACAAGATGGAAAAGGGAGGAGAAGAGACGGAAAAAGATAGACGGGAGTGAGGCAAATCCAGAAGTATGGAAGATAACTAGGACTAGCACTCAAAACAGAATAATCAATCAGGATCAAAGTGAACTTTATAACATATCTAGATGGTAGTGAATAAACCTCTAAAGAAAACAACACAACACTAATGTAAAAATGGAAAGTTTAAATGGATATACCACCCTCCAAGTGTTTACTCCCTAACTAATGTAAATGGGGTGGTGGTGGTAGAGGAACTTATAA
>WSYH01001361.1:0-69645 GCA_036426205.1 Ascaphus truei
TGTATTGGGGAGGTGGGGGTATATTTTAAATGTATTGGGGAGGTGGGCGTATATTTTAAATGTATTGGGGAGGTGGGCGTATATTTTATATGTATTGGGGAGGTGGGGGTATATTTTTTAAATGTATTTGGGGGAGGTGAGGGTATTTTTTAAATGTATTTGAGGGAGGTGGGGGTATTTTTAAAAAGTATTTGGGGGGAGGTGGGGTGTTTTTTAAATGTATTTGGGGGCGTGGGGGTATTTTGTATATGCATTTGTGGGGTGTGGGGGTATTTTTTATATGTGTTCGGGTGGGCGTGGGTGTCCAGTATTTTTGGACAAGCCACCTGGCAACCCTAGATGTAATGAGGGGCAGAGGAGGGTATAGTCTTAAAAGTGAGGAGAAGAATTGAGTGTGTGATACAGAGTTTAATTGGAAGCCAGGAGAGTGATTTCAGCAGGAGAGACACTGAGACTATTCTGAGGCCAGAGTCATGTGTGGTATGAATAGCCCAGATAGGACACACACACACACTGATATATACACACACACACACTGATACACACACACTATTCTGGAGGCCAGGGTCATGTGTGGTATGAATAGCCCAGATAGGTTCAACTCGTTCCTTTTACAAGCACAACAAGTTCTTTGTCTTTCTTCACTTTATTGAGAAAAAGCATGGATTTACAAAGGCACTTGTGGATGATGGTATTGTGAGAGAATGTCTCTATGGTGAGTGCGCTTGATAGTGGGGAAAGGTGAAAAGGGATAAGTCCTTGCCAGTAGAGCAAATTACAGGAGGGGTACTCACTCTGGCGTGCACTCTTTTCCTGTGTCAGCGATGGACGACTGTCTCAGATGATGCCGAGCGGTTGTCCTGCAGCGTTCAGCGTAGGGGTCGCTGTACTCACAGGTGTCCAGTGTCTCGACCCGTGTCCTGGCGGGTGTCCGGTGGCGTGGCCCTTGTGGCGCTAGCGGGAGACGTGCGCAGGGGGTAGGTGAGATGGTAGCTCCTCACTGAGAAAACTGTGCAGAGGGTGGACTCAAAAAAACAGAGAAGCAATCAAGGCTCTTTGTGTTATGAACTTTCTGTCTGCAAAGCTGCTGCCTTGAGTGTAGGTTGCAGGCTGTGTGCAGTGTAAGCTGCTTGCTGCTTGTCAGTCTGCAGAGACTGCTCCGTGTTAGCATACAGTCTTAGAGTAGCAGCTCCTGTAAGTGCCTGTAACGCATAAGCGTCCCCCCTTTTTCACTATTCGGAGGCCAGAGTCAGGTGGTATGAATAGCCCAGATAGGTTCAACTCGTTCCTTTTACAAGCACAACAAGTTCTTTGTCTTTCTTCACTTTATTGAGAAAAAGCATGGATTTACAAAGGCACTTGTGGATGATGGCGTTGGGAGAGAATGTCTCTATGGTGAGTGCGCTTGATAGTGGGGAAAGGTGAAAAAGGATGAGGCCTTGCCAGTAGAGCAAATTACAGGAGGGTACTCACTCAGCCAGTGTTGAAGGTGGAAAAGGAAGTGCCAGTGTACTCTGGGTAGCAAGATAGCCTGGGGACAGACCATCTGTAGGCAAGGCAGAGGGGGAGAAGGCAGACTAGCCCATTCTGATAGAAAGGCTGAGGTTGCTGTAGCAACTCACTGGCATAATGCAGAGACAGGGATCGCAACACTGTGTGTAACACACAGGCACTGTGTGTGTGTACAGAGCAAAATACATGCAGCTGGAATGAGAACCTGACAAGCAGAAGCTGCAAAGGAAAGGGGGGGGGGGTGAAACTGAGATGTGATTCTTGTTCCATGACACTCCCCGTCTGGTATCTGGAGATACCACTATAATGAAGTATGTGGAACATATGTGCAATGCAGACATAATATAACAATGCAAAAGTCCATGTTCACATAGCGATGTGATACCGGCTGGCATCACTGGCTTCAAAGTCCCTTGGCCAAGGTTCTTGGGCAAAGGATGCAAAGTGGATGCACCGCTCCAGGTTAGCTGGGTGCACCACAGTGTTTCTCTTGGTGAAAGTCTCTGGCACTGTTTCTTTTTGAACTTATGGAAGAACAGTCCTTTTGTCTCTGTGGTTTTACCTACAGAGTGCATCCCCTTGTAGGTATGCCAGTTGTGGCAGCCTGTCACTCTGACACCTGGCGTTTGGCAGAAGGAGATGGCTTTTGGCTCCTTGCGGAAGCGGATCGACACTCCTGGAAGACTAGTTGTCGAATCTAGTCCAGTAAATAGGGCGTTGTTCAGGGAGACTCCCTGGAGCTGAGCACTGGGGCTGAACACTACACGAATTTGATCGGGTTCCTGAGGGTGGTAGACCCCAGATGATTGGATATACCAGCATTCTTCACCTTTCTTTTTTAGAGGTGCTGGCTTTGCGTGGCCGGTAAGGAATATCTTCTGAATGAAGGCCACAAAGTTGGTTTTGGTCCCCGGTTCCCTTTGTAGGTCGCAGAGGTGCGAAGTGAACCTAGAGATGGCATGTTCTCCATTGTTTGGGAGGCGCCCTCTTGGTGAACGGAATGGTAGCGGGTCCACCCAACTGCCCGGTCCGTCTTTGACAAGCTCCTTGACCGTTAACATCAGGAATCCTCTATCTCCCATCGATGGTGTTTGCTTGTCATCGTCCCTTGTGGTCTGGAATGCTGTGCACCCTAAGTCATTGGTGCATTCCTCTTGCAAGAGGACGTCTCCACGTATTTTGGTGATATGCCTTTGTGTCTCTTTGTTGACTGCCCTCAGGAGGTTTTTCTCTCCCTGACATGACGAAAAACTGTCTCTTTTGTCCTTGTAAATCCTTTTGGGAAATGTCTCTGCAACTGTCTCCTCTTACGTGTGTGAAAGAACAGTCTTTTTATCCCTGTGGTTTCACCTGCAGGGTACAATCCTTTGCGGCTATTCCAGCCGTGGCAGCTGGCTGCTTTTTCGCTTGACATTCTGTGGAGAGGAATGGCTGTACGTCTCAGCTGTGTCATTGCACTCAGGAGGACTATCTGATTGTTTCTTTCCTTTTGGGAGATCCTTTTGTCGGTCACCTTCGGGAGGTTACTTTCTTCCTTCGGTGGAGTCGACTCGTTATCCTTGGTTGTCTTAACCACTAAGCATCCTAGGCCATTGTCACATCCCCCTGATGTGAGGATGTTCTTGTCAATCTCAGGGGTATGACCTTGTCTCTTCTCTTCACTTGGTCCTCCTGTCACTTGGAGATGGCCAAGACATGGTTCAGAGAGGAATGTGTGTCCACATTCTGTTATCACTGTTCTGCGGGCGTCAACATAGTCTTTTCCGTGCTCTTTGTCAGTGTACGCGTTGCCCACTATCACCCATCCTAGGTCAAGTCTTTGGGCGTATGGTGCGTTGTGGGGTCCGTTACGCTGTTTACGGACTTTATGTACCCTCAAGATGTCCCTACCGAGCAGCAGCAAGATCTTGTGCCTTGTTCTACCGGCGGGATGTAGTTGGCTATTCCTCTGAGGTGCGGGTGATGGCGTGCCACGTCTGGTGTGGGAATCTCATCCTTGTTTGTGGCCATGTGGTTGCACTCGATGAGTGTGGGGAGAGCTATCTTCACTCTGTTATCCACTGAATGTATGACGTAACCGCTTGCTCTTCTCCCTGTTGTCTCAGTTGACCCTGCACAGGTTCTGAGGGTGTAGGGTGAGGCATTGTCTTGTGAGTTGAATAAGTGGAAGAACTCCGTCTTCACCAATGATCTGTTGCTTTGATCATCGAGGACTGCATACATCTGAATAGCCTTCACAGGTTGCCCCTGGGGGTGCACTGCGACAAGGCATATTTTGGAGCAGGACATTTTGTCACATCCTTTTCCGCAAACCTCGGTGCACTGAGACGTGACAGATGTTGGCTCCCTTCTCCTTCCTCCCCGCCATGCTCCGCTACGGAGGATGGGTTCTTGAGTTGGTGGAGTGTCAGCGCCTCTGGATGTAAAGATGTTACGTGCTTGTCACTTTTGCACACTGCACATTTGATCTCTTCTTTACAGTCTCTGGCTAGGTGAGTCGTGGAACCGCAGCACCTGAAGCAAACTCTGAATTCTCCGAGTAACCTCTTGTGTTCCTCTAGGGACTTCATCCTGAACCCAAAGCACTTGTTAAGTGGGTGTGGCTTCTTGTGTATGGGACATTCCCTGTTTGGGTCCTTGGTTCCTCATCTCCGGCGACCGACTGATCGGGAGTAGTTTGGGTCGTGGGAGGCACGTCCGCCCTGTGGACCGAGATGGGTGTTTGAGTGTTACCGTATCTCGCCACTGGTCTCTCATTCCTCAGGCTGCTTGCACTGTGTGTGGTTTGCGCACTCAAGATGAAACTGGGATCGTTCCTTGTCCTTGCCGCTTCGCGGATGAAGCTCAAGAAGAATGAGAATGGGGGGAAGGCGACTTGCTTCTCCCTTTTGTATTTGGAGCCTTGTGAAATCCATCTTTCTTGGAGGTTGTAGGGTAGCTTCTCCAAGATGGGTCTCACTCCACGAGCTGAGTCCAAGACGTTGAGACCAGGTAAGGAATGGTCTTTCCTTGCAAACTCCAGCTCTTGCAGCAGGTCCCCGAGCTCTCGTACCTTCGAGCTGTGATCTTGGGAAAGCTGTCGACTCTTTTGAAGAGCGAATCCTCGACTGCTTCGGGGCTACCGTAGCACTCTTCTAGCCTTTCCCATACTAGGTCAAGACCTACTTGGGGGTGGTTCGCGTTTGCCGTCCGAAGTCTCTTCGCGTGCTCCCTGGATTCGTTTTCCAGCCATTTGGATAGCAGGTTGAGCTCTTCCCTTGCTGAGAAGCCCAAGCTGTTGATTGCGTCCTTGAACGTGAACTTCCACGTCCGGTAGTTCTCAGGACGGTCGTCAAAGTTGGTGAGTCCTGTTTGCACCAGGTCACGCCGGATCAGGTACTTGGCTATGTCTGTCAGGCCTGAGGCATCGGCGTGTTGGTCACGTTCTGAGGTAGTTGCTGGGAGGATCCGTGCGGTCGCCTCTTCCTTGGC
This sequence comes from Ascaphus truei, assembly GCA_036426205.1. Lineage (NCBI taxonomy): Eukaryota > Metazoa > Chordata > Amphibia > Anura > Ascaphidae > Ascaphus > Ascaphus truei. The sequence continues at coordinate 4,984 of WSYH01001361.1, forward strand.
GTGGACGCGTGATGACTGCTGGTCAGTGTGAGGGGCTGTGTTCTCACGTGTGGGTGTACCTGGATTGCGAGCCTGTTGTGGTGCATCCGTGTGCGCGCTGGCGTATGGATCACTGTTGCGGCTGTGGCTATCCCAGGCAGCATGTACCATTGAAGGAGCAGCGTCTTCTCCTCGTGGACCTAGCAGGTCTTCGGTGTCTGTGGAGTCACTCCCTCTGTGTTGAGATGGCGCGCTGGTGTTTATGCTGAAGAGGCTCCTCACGTAGTCTTCAGTGCGTTGGACTGGATCCTCTGAGGCTATCCGTCTGTACGGTTGCTCCCGCCGTCTTGTCGCGCACCTGCTTCTAAGACTTCGGTTTGGGCTAAGGCGGCAGCAGCGTCCTCTTCTTTGCTTAGAGCTTCTAGATCCGCGTCCAGTTCGGCCTTTTTACGTGCAGCGGCGGCATTGGCGGTGTTCTGCCCCTCCTCTTCTATGCGCGCTCTTTCTGCCCTTACGGCTGCCTCTCTCCGACCATATTCGGCACTGGCACGTGCGGCCTCTGCGGAGGATCGCGCCTTGGTAGCGCTTGCGCTACCGCTGGACGCGTTAGATTGCGCTGATCTTGCTGACCTTGATGAATGCCTGGATGTGCTTGAGCGCTGTGATGCGGTTTCCAGCAAAAGGTCTTTCCTCTTACTCTCGGCTTCCGTGATAGAGATTCGCATGCGGCTGTCACGTGTCAAGTCAATGTTATGCTGTAAGTCCCTTTCTTGCAGGCTTTCGCCGGTGTTAGCCCTGGCCAAGTAAGTGACGTATGCCTCTGACAACTCTTGGTAGCGTGCGTGATCTATCTTTAATTGAGTTATTGCCTGCTCGAGCTGTTGTACATAATTGCCAGCGCCGGCGATATTGCGTATCCCAAGTGTGGTTGTTTCCCAGGCCAACTCTAATTTAGCGCAGTGCGCTTCAATGTCAGTCTCATATTTTTCGTGGGCCTTTTGTGTGAGTGTGATTGTCCGTTTAGGCCTTGCGCCTTCCTGCGCCTGTTGCAGTTGTGCAGCGGTCTCTCTGTCTGAGTGGTCACTCTCCTGCGTGATATCTGGTGAGGCTCTGAGTTCTGCCATGCTGTAGGTGTGTGTAGGCCTTTAGCCAGTGCGTGTGGCGTGCACTCTTTTACCTGTGTCAGCGATGGACGACTGTCTCAGATGATGCCGAGCGGTGTCCTGCAGCGTTCAGCGTAGGGGTCGCTGTACTCACAGGTGTCCAGTGTCTCTGACCCGTGTCCTGGCGGGTGTCCGGTGGCGTGGCCCTTGATGGCGCTAGCCGGGAGACGTGCGCAGGGGGTAGGTGAGATGGTAGCTCCTCACTGAGAAACTGTGCAGAGGGTGGACTCAAAAAAACAGAGAAGGCAATCAAGGCTCTTTGTGTTATGAACTTTCTGTCTGCAAAGCTGCTGCCTTGAGTGTAGGTTGCAGGCTGTGTGCAGTGTAAGCTGCTTGCTGCTTGTCAGTCTGCAGAGACTGCTCCGTGTTAGCATACAGTCTTAGAGTAGCAGCTCCTGTAAGTGCCTGTAAGGCATACGGTCCCCCCTTTTTCACTATTCTGGAGGCCAGAGTCATGTGTGGTATGAATAGCCCAGATAGGTTCAACTCGTTCCTTTTACAAGCACAACAAGTTCTTTGTCTTTCTTCACTTTATTGAGAAAAAGCATAGATTACAAAGGCACTTGTGGATGATGGTGTTGGGAGAGAATGCCTCTATGGTGAGTGCGCTTGATAGTGGGGAAAGGTGAAAAAGGATGAGGCCTTGCCAGTAGAGCAAATTACAGAAGGGTACTCACTCAGCCAGTGTTGAAGGTGGAAAAGGAAGTGCCAGTGTATTTTGGGTTGCAAGATAGCCTGGGGACAGACCATCTGTAGGCAAGGCAGAGGGGGAGAAGGCAGACTAGCCCATTCTGATAGAAAGGCTGAGGTTGCTGTAGCAACTCACTGGCATAATGCAGAGACAGGGATCGCAACACTGTGTCTAACACACAGGCACTGTGTGTGTGTACAGAGCAAAATACATGCAGCTGGAAATGAGGAACTGACAAGCAGAAGCTGCAAAGGAAAGGGGGGGTGAAACAAAGATGTGATTCTTGTTCCATGACAGAGACAGATTTGGGAGAGAGTAAAGTGATTCTGGTAGCAGCGTTTAGGATAGATTGTAGGGGAGACAGGTGAGAGGCAGGATGGCCAGACAGCAGGAGGTTACAATAGTCAAGATGGGAGAGAATGAGGACCTGCGTTAGAGTTTTAGCAGTAGAGGGACAGAGAAAAGGGCGTATCTTTGCAATATTGGAGAGGTAAAAACAACAGGTTTTAGCTACATTGTGAATGTGAGAGGAGAATGTGAGAGAGGAGTCGAGTGTGACCCCCAGGCAGCGTGCTTGTGATAATGGATATATGATAGTTCTGCCAAGAGTAATGTAGCAGGGGGCAGTAGGACCAGGCTTGGGAGGAAGTATGAGGAGCTTCGTCTTTACCATGTTAAGTTTGAGTCGGCGGAGGGCTGTCCAGGATGATATAGCGGAGAGACATGCAGAGACTTTGGTCTGTACAGCAGGTGTAAGATCAGGGGTTCAAAGATATATATATATACTCCTTAACACTAAATCCTCAACGATCATGTCCTGGGATTTGCCAGCCGGGGAAAACCTTGCAGGCTTCTCCCTCTGCCCCAAGATAACACCTCCTACTCACCTAATACAGGGAGTGCGCTCAGCCAACCTACACCTTCACCCACCCAAGTAACACCACTTCTGCTCAATAACTTACATAGCAATCCCTCAATAAACCATCTATATATAAATAAATAAATAAATAAATATATATATGCTTTTTAGAAATGTATATGTACAGTATATATATATATATACACACACACACATACAAATGTATATAAAGCTAAAATATGCTATTTGGGATTTTCACAAGATATATATATATATATATATATATATATATATATAGCAACTGTAAATATTACTGTAATATTTACAGTTGCTTTATGCTTTACTGTGGAGGGTTTTTGTCACTTTTTTTACCCACCATAACCTTAATAATTGTTTTATATATATATATATATATAATCAAAAACGAATAGACAATACCGTTCTGTGGCTAACAAAATTCTTTTATTTGTGCGAGCTTTCGAGACACACTGATCTCTTCTTCCAGCGGTGTTACAATGGATAAAGCAAGAAAGGGTTTTAATTAAAGACAGTGCATCCTGGCTGAAGCCTATCCCTCCCCCCTGTGCAGTATGTGATTTATGACTTAAGGTGTTAAATGGTCCCTGAATGTTATTGATGTAAGAGTTTGTGTGTGTATGTGTGTGAATATAAATGTATAAAGTGCCCACAGTGTAAGACATACTTGAAAACGAGAGGTAACTCTCAATGTATTACTTCCTGGTAAAATATTTTATAAATAAATAAATAAATAAATAATACAGCGCTTTACAAAAGGTGTGTGGGAGTGTATACCAATGGTGTGGGTAGGTGTAGAAATGTAAGAGGGTGTTGCATTACTATTAGTGTGTGCAGATACTATGTGGTCCCTATTGGTATATAGGGATAGAATGACATTGTACATATGTATGTGTAAGAGACAGCTATGTGTGCATTCACATAGCGCAGTATGTATAGACATGGCCTTTAGCACTCATGGGAAGAGAGTTCTCTTGTGTCAGGGTAGTGACTCATGAAGCTGTGGTCTTGATTTAGGCCACCGCTAAGTGTCCCGAACAGTATATTATGTATGTGTGTATATATATATATATATTAAAGTTATATAAATATATTATAATTTATGTATTTAAATACAGGAGGGCCCTGGGTATACGGCGGGTTCCGTTCCAGGGGCCCGCCGTACAGTGAAAATCGCCGGAAAGCGGATCCGGCAATTTTCAGTTATTTTGCATGCGCAAATCGTCATTTTTGCCATTCTGCACATGCGCAACCTATGGTCTGCGCGCGCAAACTACAGTATGCGTGCGCAAACTACGGTCTGCGCATGTGCGCCGGGCGCAACCGCCCATTCTGCGCATGCGCGACTGAGAAGCCGAAAAGCGGGGCGCCGAAAAGCGGGGCCCTGCTGTATATTATAATTTATGTATTTAAATATTTATAGCTATGACCTTTTTGGAGAACTCAACCGGGACAGGTCATTTATGTAAAAAATAATAACATGGTTTAGGTGATTTAGATGTTGCTTTTTAACGCTGTCTGCAGTTATTCTGTCTGCTCCTGTACACACATGTCCTGTACACCAGTGGTTCCCAATCTGTGCGCCGCGGCGCCCTGGTGCGCCATGGTTTGACTAGAGGGCCGCCGCAATTATCCCTCCCCACCAGTATTGCCAGGTCCTTTTTTTATGTCCTGTCCCGGTATGGAGGATGCCGGGCGGGGCTTAGAATGCCGGCCGGGCCGCAGGGGATTGGCTGCAGGTCAGAGGGTGCTGGGGGCGGGCCTTCCGCTTTGTGCAGAGCACACGGTGAGTGTGTGTGTCTGTCTTCCCGCTCCTGGCTTCTCTGTCGGCTGCGTGGTGTCGTCCCCCCACCCCCTCTTCTACCCCGGGTCCCAGCCAGGGGTGCCAGCCTGGGGGAGTGGGGGTTGTACCTTTGCCTCTCCGGTGGTGGGCGGTGGGTGCAGGGGGAGGCGGGGATAGAGAGTCAGAGAGAGAGAGAGAGTCAGAGAGAGAGAGAGTCAGAGAGAGAGAGTCAGAGAGTCAGAGAATCAGAGAGAGTCAGAGAATCAGAGAGAGTCAGAGAATCAGAGTCAGAGAATCAGAGAGAGAGTCAGAGAGAGAGAGTTAGAGAGAGAGAGTCAGAGAATCAGAGAGAAAGAGAGTCAGAGAGAGAGAGTCAGAGTCAGAGAGAGAGAGTCAGAGAGAGAGTCAGAGAGAGAGTCGGAGAGAGAGTCAGAGAATCAGAGAGAGAGTCAGAGAGAGAGAGAGTCAGAGAGAGAGAGAAGCTGGGTTTCGGCGGTTCGCTGTGATAAAAAGCAAATACCGTGTGAAAAATCAACGTGGAACAGGAAATGAGGGTGGCTTTATCCAGTTTGATTCCGAGGCTTGAAAAGATGTATAGTGAAAAACAGGCTCATCCGTCTCACTAATTATTTCCATCAATACATTGTTTTTGTGGTTTTTACATTCGCGGGTAATTTTTTTCACTAACCGTAACCGCACCAAGCCACCAACTGCGCACTGCAACTGTTAGGTATGTATGTACAACTTTGTCTTCACTTTGGGAGCCGCGGAAAAATCCTGATCGCCTTTGGGAGCCTTGAACTGAAAAAGTTTGGGAACCACTGCTGTACACACATGTCCTCTACACACATGTCCTCTACACACATGTCCTGTACACACATGTCCTGTACACACATGTCCTGTACACACATGTCCTGTACACACACGTCCTGTACACACACGTCCTGTACACACACGTCCTGTACACACACGTCCTGTACACACGTCCAGGGCATACATGGACATTTAGTAACTTTATTTATATTCCGGGCTTGGCCATCGAATTTTGGAAGAGGGTCACTGGGTATCTTCATCCAATCGGTAAGGGCGATGAATAAAGTAGCCTCTCTGGGATTCACTGGCAAGAGCCGGCCAATCCCTGAGGGGTTACTTTATTCATCGCCCTTACCGATTGGCTTACCTGCAGCTTCCTGTAAGCAGACATTCTTTCCACCCCGGGGCAAGTTTGGGGAGTGCTAGTTCCTGAATTTGAGGATGAATTCTGGTCCTGCCCCAACAAATCACCCCAAATACATTCTAGCAGTGCTGCCTTGAAAACTGTCTGCACCCTTTCTAAAGTCCCCAAATGTCACCCCTTTTGTCGCTTCTAGAACCGTAACAACCTGCCCAAGTAAGCAAGAATGGGGAAGGACAGGGTCGGGCTGTTCCAGAGGAAGCAGAAGCCAGAAGAATTAGTAATGAATGTGAAAACCCGCCATCCTGTGTGACCATGCCAGTTTCATGTATGACATCCCAAATCTCCAGCGTAGCTTATGGGTTTCTAACCCAAATGCTGGGAATGGCCCTGCACCTTGGGAATGTCACACACTTGTGGGACGCGATAACAAAGAGTCACTCGGAGAGAAAAAACAAAAGGCATTCACTTCGTAAGCAACAAATTACTTGTGTCACGGCCAAAATTTATTCTCCATATCAAGAACACTAACGTTTCTGTATTAATCAAACAAGGACAAATAAATGCATCCCTTCATTCTAATGTAAAAGTTAAGCATTGCTGAGGTATAATTATCCATCCAAAAGATGCAACATCTCAAAATCGTTCCGACCTTATCCAACATTACAAGGGGGGAAATAAGAGTGGGAGAAGGTGCTAAGGAATGGCGGGGCCCAAAACAGGTTCAAAGAAGCAGCTTTTTATTAGTATATTTATTCTCGTACCTGCTTTATACCTTTTAGAGACCAAACAAAACATTACAACAACAAAAAAAATACAAAAAGGCCATAAATGTGTACACGGTTGGTTGGTGTGAATGGGGTTTACCAATGTTATAAATAAAACGAACTAAACACGCCTTTAGTCGTAAGGGTACGTTTCTAAATACTTCCGGCAACACCTGCAGTGTCAGAGAGGCCGCAGCATGTTCCGAAGCCCCTGGGCCACTGCGGCACTGATAGAGTTAGGGTATTGGGGTGGCGTGCGCTGTGCTTTCTGCATACTTCCCAAACACGAGCAATATTAAGTGCAATTCTGTATGGAAACGGGTCAGCATAAGGGGGAGGGAAAAGTCACGTTAAAACATTCGACTCCATCCCCACTTCCTCTGCTTGTAGTATCCCATCTCATACTTCACTGTGCTATTCTTTGCTTGTATTTGGGGGGGTGGCGGGGAACTATGTAGAGGGGGCGGGGATATTTCCTAATAGCTCTACCCATGTTCAGTATCACTGGAGGTGACGCACTGCGCAGTTATGTGGACGCTATAGATGCCGTTTCTTTGCCTTTCCCTGGCGTTGGGCTTTCAAGCCTAGGTTTTAAATGTTGTGTTAAAAAGTTAATACTGGAAACGTCAAAATAAACTGAATTTTGTAACGAGGGGAAAAAAACGATCTAATTTATACTTCGACTTTTAATGACTCCGGAGTCTTATTTTATCCCAATCAGCTGTCGATTTCCATGGTGAAGTATAATGTCAGGGAGATTAAAGCAATGATACTTTGTTTTTTTTGTCAATCCTGCGTTGTTGGAGGAACCACTTACGTATTTTATTGAATTCAGTAACTGGCGCTGATCCATTCGCGCGTACTATAGTTAATACTTATTTCAGCCTAGCCAATCACAACTTCTTCAGAACTTCTGCAACGTATTTTCACAAATATACTGGTAACCAGAAGCAAACAGGGTTGGAACATTAATCCTGAAATCACTAAACACCCAACTGGAAGGATCTGTATAAGAGACATTTCCCACCAGCACACCATGAGTAGATCCCTCTGTAACATCACCTGTCTTAGGCCAACCTTGAGCGTTATAAACATGTCTGAATGGAGGTGCTCGGGGCAAACCTAATTGGAAGTCCTCATCTGTCAGACTCCACAAACGGTTTTATTACTGCTCACGTTTTACATTATTAGCTTAGAGCAAAAGTTCTGTTGCAAAATATCTAAAACAACAAGGTAGGTTTTGAGGACTATTTGAAAAGTAACAAACTTGAAACAATATTGTTCTGGTCATAAATATACAGAGAGAAAACGTATGTTGATAAGACAGTATATAAGGCACGTAACAGTCTTTGAGAATACAGAAGCTTCAGCCAACTTAAATTAATGGTTCTTTCCCTTGTAGAGTCCCCAAAATTGTACAGTTACACAAATGTTGTGTTGCAGATACGTCTTCCAAGCTGTCCTTCAGTTTATCTTAACACCAGTACAATGAGCTTTCCTTCAGGACAGTCCCCCCCCCCCAAAAAAAATGTAGTTAGTTCATTGAACAAAGTCTCTATTAAAATACACTTGGAAATCGACTAAAAATAATTTCTTTCTTAAAGAAATTGCAGCGAGAACATCAGAAGAGATTCGTGAGCGTTGTTTGCGGGGGGCTCCGGGACTCGTGCAGTTCCAGGCTGCCAGCCACCGACGTGAGAACGGACGTCACGGTTGGCATGGTAGGGTTAGTCAAGTCTGTTAAAGTAGTAGGGGTGCTGGAAGGACTCATGGAGGCGTTGGAGATTTCAGACACCGGTCCTGACGGAGTCCCAGCTTGGAGTGTTGAGTCGGACGTTTTGTCCACTCCGTTCTCCTGACGCAGAAGGTTCCGTCTGAATTTGGCTCGTGCGTTCTGAAACCATACCTGGAATCATTGAACAAATTGACTTAAGTCATGATCACAGGTTTACAGTTTTCATTATCACAACAGTTTAATGGCTTCCAGCTTCCTCCTCAGTGCAGAACACAGACAGAAACACATCACTGGCTAGATCTACAGCTGCTATATCCACTAATCATCTGTAATGTTATTCCTAAGAGTGAGACATATGATCACACTGGTAAAGAACACGGACATCTTTACGCTTCCCCAGCACATTCTCCCAGTTTACATTACAGGAGATGTCTGTCTGACGATTGTGGGATGGAGGTGTATTCAACTGGCAAACTCGTGCCTTCCTCAAGCTCCTTAAATAAGCCTGGCCTTCCGGCTGACGTATAATTAAGCTGGCACCGAGTCAGTGCACTGGCCCTAGCGTAAGCAAAGAATAATGTAAAGATGTTAATGGCTTTATGAGTTCTCTCGGTCCGTAGTGCACTTGTGTCTCACTGTTACTATCAAAGTCAGACATGGAACGCAGAAAGCTAGAACTGTTCCCCTGTGCCCTTCCCTGTGCCCATGGAGAGGCGAAGCAGTGAGGTGCTGGGACACCTCTGATTGAATTATGTAAATCGGCTAATTAGAGGAATCCAAAGGAGCATCAAAAATGTAGACATTTTGCAAAGGACATTCCAATTAAACCATAGTGGGTCATTTATTGAAATTAAAATCAGTTGTAAACCTTTGTGTGCTGGAGGGTAACAGGTGACAGGCCCCTCCAGGGCTGAGCACAATCTTAGTAATGAGAAAACTTCCAATGCAAGGCAGGGTTTCCTAACACGGTCACACAGAAGGGCTCTTATCTGTGCGCATGGATCCAGCCGGTCCTGCTAGAGGTCAGAGGGCTGGAGGTACTCCAGAGGGGATTGAATCAGAGGTATGCACAGAGGGCAAGCTCAGTGGGGGGAAGCAAAGGAGGGATGTAAGTGAGAGGGAAGGAGAGGAGGGAGGAAAGGGGGGAGGAGGGAAGGGGGGGATAGGGGAGAGGGAGGGGGGGAGAGGGGAGAGGGGGGGGGGGGGGGGGGGGAGAGGGGGGGGGGGGAGGGGGGAGGGAGGAACGAGGGCAGGGAGGAGAGGGAGGAACAAGAGCTTGGAACAAATGTGCCAAACAGAGAGAGAAAAAGAGGGGGATGATAGAAAAAAGGCAAAATGAAAAAAGAGGGAATGGGAACAAACTCATCGCTACATAGGGAGAGATGTCATAGGAGGTGAGAGGGAGAACAGAGGATCGCTCTATTCAACATACGGCCCTATTCCAAGTGCTAAGACAGATAGTGATGCATCAACTTCTGTTCAAGAGAACGGACGTTACTGCATCGTTAGCTGTGCGTTTCCCTGCGTCTCACTATGTTGCACTTGGGGATGAGGTGCAAGACATGTGCAAGAGTAAGTAAACAGCACTATAGTGAGTAACATGCCGCAGCACCTTCACTATAGAATCTGTGCATCCGTCCATTCAACAAGCACAGAGCGTCCTGGCTCTGCAATGTGGCACACTAACACCCAGCAGGGTATGATGCTTTGGGGTTTTTTTTGGGGGGGGGGGGGTGCATTGCTCTTATTTCAGAATGTTAATCTTGTCATTAATGCGGAAAACTGCAAAACCAGGACTAGCCAACCCCGACCCTGGCAATCAGATTAAAAGTGTATAGAATATATAGTATAATATATAGCATATAAAAAGATCACTTGTGAGCACAGTAACATGTCTTAGACAGGTCTGAAACCCTGCTTTTCACCATTATCACCTAGCATACAGTGCTGCCACTGTAGCAAGGGATTCTGGGAAATTACATGCAAATGAGCAAACCATGTGACCTTTTGCCTGAAATCCATTTTTACATGGAACCCTTACATGTCTCCCTTTTCACCCATCATAACTTAAAATATGTACGGTATAATATATACATATATATGCTACATTTTATAGATTGGGAGGTGTTAATCTCTCTTTCTCTATACACACATGGCACAGCTTGTTTTTTGCATTGTCGACTCTGTTCTGCCCATGAGGACATCTCACACGGCTCAGACACACACACGCCATCAGACACACAAACGGCTCTGACACACACACACACGCCATCAGACACCCACACACGCCATCAGACACACACGCGCCATCAGACACACACACGGCCCAGACACACACACGGCTCAGACACAAACGTCATCAGACACACACACGTCATCAGACACACACACGCCATCAGACACACACACGTCATCAGACACACACACGCCATCAGACACACACACGACTCAGACACACACACACCATCAGCATATAACTGAGGAGTGTAGGCCAGGTCACGTTGCAAGAACACAACTACTTCTAGACTGGCTGTGAGTTCCTTCATATAGAGTGATGAAAATAGACAGTCAAAGCTTCTGAAAATATGCTGCAGTATAAAGCAATGCTGAGCATGCCTGCACACTTATCCAACATACTTCTTCTCTTAACTGAGCCTCATAATATATAACTGGAGCCCATCAATAATTGTAGCTGCTGGCCTGTACGTATTGGTTTAAGCCCTTTTACACTAGGAGCCCGGAGCTCAGTTACAGACACATCACACAACCTCTACACTTCCATGACACGCCCCTGGGAGTGTAACATACAAAGCGCCGGCGGTAATGTGCAGGCGCACCCTGACAACACTCTGACCCCCAAGAGAAGGCGGCTGGACACCCTCTCGCAGGGGGAGTAGGGTCCGTGTGGCAGAGGCACTGCTTTTGGAGTAGGGAAACCCCAGCTTGCGTCCCAGGACCTCGGTGTGAGTCAGGCAGTGGGACTGGGGCATTATTACAGCCGGTCATTATAACTGTGTGTCATGCTATGGCAGACTAGATGTATATTGTGGTTCTGGGTCCAAGAGCTGGCATGCTAAAGAGCGCCATTTACCCCTCCGCAGACGGAGGGGCCTGCAACGATCTGGCAACGAAGAGGTTAATAGCAGAGGCCTAAAGCCAATCTCACACACTTAGAAATATAAGTTCAATATTCCAGGTATGCAGCATTCCTGCGCGGCGTCTCCAGCACTGGGGAAGCAGCCGCGTCTCGATATGTGGCTGGGGTAACTAAGGGTTAATAAGGGTTGAATCTGCAGTCCCGTCTGCACCATTGTAACGCCTTGTGCATGCGTTCCTGCAAGGTCTGTCTGATCTTCCTGTGTCACATTAAGGGCATCTTTAATTAGATTGTTTAGTTTTGGGCGTTTTCATAGAGATCACTAAGCGCTGAGAATGTTTATTTTATCATTTATTTATTTTTTGTATGAAATTTTTTTTTTTTTATTACATTTTTTTGTCATATTTTGTAACCAGGCCCCATCGTGTTATCCTTCCTACGCAGCACGTCGGAGAGAGGGAACAGCCTGGCGGGCGCTTTAATAACCGCTATCTTTTGCACAATGCTCCTTGCCAGGGCCGCAGCCTGCACGCCGGTAGCAAAGCATAGACAGGCCGCAGCCTGCACGCCGGTAGCAAAGCATAGACAGGCCGCAGCTGCACGCCGGTAGCAAAGCATAGACAGGCCGCAGCCTGTACGCCGGTAGCAAAGCATAGACAGGCCGCAGCCTGTACGCCGGTAGCAAAGCATAGACAGGCCGCAGCCTGCACGCCGGTAGCAAAGCATAGACAGGCCGCAGCCTGACGCCCCCGGTAGCAAAGCATAGACAGGCCGCAGCCTGCACCCAGGTAGCAAAGCATAGACAGGCCGCAGACTTGCAGCTTACCTGCAGCACCCTTTTGGTTAGGCCGGTCTTCTGAGCTAACTGCTTTAAGTCCTTGGCGTCTGGATTGTGGTTGATAGCAAAGTAAGACTTCATAGTCCGCAGCTGGTGGTGTTTGAAGGAGGTGCGCATGCGTTTGGTTTTCTGGTTGGGAGTGTACTGTTGGTCCCTGTCCATATGGTCTCCGTCGTTTTCATTGCAGCTTAGCGCTAGCAGAAACAAGAGAGGAGATGTCATTAATTACAGAGCAAACCCCCTAATAGCACTAGGCTGCTAGTTCCAAAACAAATTGAGTTTCAGGATAGATTGTGCAGCTACGTCACAGGCGGATTGAGGAGCTAGAAGGGAGTCCTGTTATTGTCACATGCTTCATTTTTAACCCTCTGTGTGTGAGGCGAGAGGGGAAACAGTCACCCCATCCTTAGGACCCCCCCGTAGGATTTGAACACGCTGCTTTGTTCACAGTGTCATCTTATTAATAATAACTTTATTTCATATAACGCTTTTCTCCCAATGGAACAAAAGCGCGTCACAATCACAGTACAGCGCGCAGTATGCAGCATATAGGAATGTTACAGGCACAGTCCCTGCCCCGTGGAGCTTACAATCTATGTGTTTGGTGCCTGAGGCACAGGGAGATAAAGTGACTTGTCCAAGGTCACAAGAAGCCGACACCAGGAATTGATCCAGGTTCCCCTGATTCACACTCAATGTCAATGCTCTCAGTCAGTGCCTTTACTCACTGAGCATTTAATCGCCGAGCCTTACTCACTGTGCCTTTACACACTGAGCCTTTACTCGCTGAGCCTTTACTCGCTGAGCCTTTACTCGCTGAGCCTTTACTCGCTGAGCCTTTACTCGCTGAGCCTTTACTCACTGAGCCTTTCCTTCACAACGTTTGAAGTTCGTTCGCCTGTCAAACTCCGGGACAAACTTTAAAAAAACCTGAAAAAGGCTCAAACCCAGGAACTTTTGCAAAAAAGGTTTAACGTTTGAAAATGTCACAAAACATGTAAAAGAATCCTACAGAAAAAACAGATAGGTAGCGCTAATCTCTGCAGTGAATAATATATAGTACAGGTGACCAGCTGGCTGCCTGCGATATAACACTGACCCCAGGTCAGGTGATACAGTAGATAGTGAAAAGAATTTATATCTATGGCGCTCGGCTTATACAGAATAATTATACATTTGTAAAGGATATATACAACCAGGAATGATGATGCTGGCAGATCCAATATGATACTCCACGTGTGGATGATCAAACATGAGACGAAAAATAAAAATACATAGTATAATACTGTAAACACTTAGTAGCACTAAGACAAACAGAGAAAAGAAATGCTGAGAAAACAGGTGGACTATAATGATTAAAAAACACACATTTAATATGACACAATGAATCAATACATTATTAAACACACATAAAATAAGAAATGAAGTGGGTCCCACTGTACAATCCTGCCGTGGCGAGAGGGCCCGCTTACCAGAAGATGGTAGCGCAGATTCGTCCGCGATCACTTGGCGGGAAACTCGGCAGGTAGTAAAGCTTCCTTCCTCCGGTCTTCCGAAACGCGTAGGGTGGTCCCACGTACACACTGCTTTACTACCTGCCGAGTTTCCCGCCAAGTGATCGCGGACCAATCTGCGCTACCATCTTCACAGCACCGCGGGCCAGGGATTTGGCGAATCTGCTACAGGCGATGGACAGTAGGATTTCCCAGGTACACGTGTATCGAGCTGTGGAATACCGAGAGCTGCAGAGGTCTGTCCCAGCGTGAGCAGGGCTGCCGCCCCATACCCCAGGGGCTTATAACAACACGCGCCGATGTCGTGAGGAGCGCATGAGTAGCCACACGAGAGGGGATACTCTCTGATTATCCACTGCCTACATCCACCATCTCTGGTAAGCGGGCACTCTCGCCACGGCAGGATTGTACAAGTGGGACCCACATTCATTTTCTATTTTAAATTGTGTTTAATAATTGTATTGATTCATTGTGTCATATTAAATGTGTGTTTTTTAATCATTATAGTCACCTGTTGTTCTCAGCATTTCTTTTCTCTGTTTGTCTTTAGTGCTCACTAAGTGTTTTACAGTATTATACTATGTATTTTTATTTTTCGTCTCATGTTTGATCATCCACACGTGGAGTATCATATTGGATCTGCCAGCATCATCCTTCCTGGTTGTATATATCCTTTACAAATGTATAATTATTCTGTATAAGCCGAGCGCCATAGATATAAATTCTTTTCACTATGTAAAAGAATCCTGCTTATTTTGACTTTTTTTTTCAGAATGTGTTTTCAAAAAAAAAAAAAAAACAATGGTTTCCAGCAAAACCTAAACATAATTATTTATTTATTTTAGAACCAAAACATTAGTGAAAGTGCTGGTCCGTATTATATAGCACAGAGTCCGGCCAGCTGGAGAATGCCAGCAGGAACGGGGCATTATTTGCTGTGAGTGCCACTTCTAAACCCAGCTACAGCGGAGGGAGATAGGCAATAGACAGTAGGAAACCTGGAAAGGTGCATGGCAACCACTAAACTCAAGCGTGTCCAAATCTTCTCGTTATTAACACTGAAAACACTGATTTAAAAAAAAAAAAAGATTAACATTGAGAACCGGTATCTTTGTATATTAATAACATTATTTAAAGGGGCAGTCACTCCTACGACCGAAGTCCATCAACGGAAGTGACATGTTCAAGGGGTCACATCTGGTGACGCCTATTGTACCCAGCAGCGGATTTGAAGACCCGCCGCTCCTAGGCACTTACATGTGGCGGCCGCTCCCCTCCTTCCGAATCGCGGCGTCATTGTGACCAACGTGACGTCGCACGGCATCGCGTTGTCATGGCAGCGCGACGGCGTGACATCGTTTGACGTTGCGACCTCACGTTGCCGTGGCAGCGAGACGCCGTGTAACGTCACGCTGGTGATGTCCGCGGCGACGTTTGACGCTGAGATTCGGAGGGAGAAGGAAGGAGGCTGTCGCCGCATGTAAGCACCTTCCCATCAGGCCGACAGCGCGGCAGCTGTATAACGGGGCGGACATTTTTGCCGCCTCAAAATTTTGCTGCCCTAGGCCCGGGCCTATCGGGCCTAATGGGAAATCCAGCACTAATTGTACCAAAATCTGCCACCTAGAAGTATTTTGAAATCTCTTTTAGTGTGAGTTTGTTAACACGGCGAGCTGAGACTTGGGAGGGATTTGATTTCTTCTGGCTGCTCCCTTTTATCTGATTTCATGGTTTACGAACCTCCTAGGGGTGTCAGGCGGCTTCTCCAAAAATACTGCACACAATGGTGAGCGACACGCTCGAGACACGAACACACATCTCTCTGTGCTCCATGCTATTTCCTCCTCTCCTTTCCACCTCCTCCTGATTGTGGTGCAGGGTAATGCAGCCAATCAGGATGGAGGAAGCTGCGCAGCCCCCTAGCAACAGCCCTGCTCTTTCCCTGCTCTGAGAAATCCCGCGGCCCCCCAAGCCAATCAGGTCACTATGTCCAGAGAGGTAATACCGGTATACACATACACGCCCAGAGAGGTAATACCGTATACACATACACGCCCTGAGGTATACCGGTATACAATACACCCCAGAGAGGTAATACGGTATACACAACAACCCTGCGAGGTAATACCGGTAAACACATACACGCCCAGAAGAGATAATACTGGTATACACATACAACGCCCAGAGAGGCAAACACCGGTATACACAAACATGTCCAGAGAGGTAATACCGTATACACATACACACGAGAGAGGTAATAACGGTATACACATACACGCCCAGAGAGGAATACCGGTATACACATACACGCCCAGAGAGGTAATACCGTATACACAAACATGTCCAGAGAGGTAATACCGGTATACACATACACACTGAGAGAGGTAATACCGGTATACACATACACGCCCTGAGAGGTAATACCGGTATACCATACATGTCCAGAGAGGCAAAACCGGTATAACACATACACGCCGAGTGAGGTAATACCGGTATACACATACACGCCCTTAGAGTAATACCGGTATACACATACACGCCCAGAGAGGCAAAACCGGTATACACATACACGCCCAGAGAGGTAATACCGATATACACATACATGTCCAGAGAGGTAATACCGGTATACACATACACGCCCAGAGAGTTAATACCGGTATACACATACACGCCCAGACAGGTAATACCGGTATACACATACACGCCCCAGAGAGGCAAAACCGGTATACACATACACGCCCAGAGAGGTAATACCGATATACACATACATGTCCAGAGAGGTAATACCGGTATACACATACACGCCCAGAGAGTTAATACCGGTATAACACATACACCCCAGACAGGTAATACGCGGTACTACATACACGCCCAAGAGGCAAAACCGGTAACACATACACGCCCGAGAGGTAATACCGATATACACATACATGTCCAAGAGAGTAATACCGGTATACACATACACGCCCAGAGAGTTAATACCGGTATACACATACACACGCCCAGACAGGTAATACCGGTATACACGTACACGCGCCGAAGTAGGTATACCGGTATACATACATGTCCAGAGAGGTAATACCGGTATACACATACATGTCCAGAGAGGTAATACCGGTATAACACATACACGCCCGAGATGTATAATACCGTATACACATACAACGCCCAGAAGTCATACTGGTATAACTACACTGTCCAGAGAGGCAAACCGGTATACACATACACGCCCAGAGAGATAATACTGGTATACACAACACGCCCAGACAGGTAATACCGTAGTATACACGTACCACGCCCAGAGAGGTAATACCGGTATACAAACACGTCCAGAGAGGTAATACCGCGTTATCACATAAACACCCAGAGAGGTAATGCCGGTACACACATCACGCCGAGAGGTAATACCGGTATACACATACACACCCAGAGAGGTTAATACCGGTATAACTATACACGCCCAGAGAGGGTAATACCGGTTTACACATACACGCCCAGAGAGGTAATACCGGTATTACACATACACGCCCACAGAGAGGTAATACCGGTATAAACATACACGCCCAGAGAGTAATACCGTATACACATACATGTCCAGAGAGGAATACCGGTATACACATAAACGCCAGAGAGTAATAATGGTCTACACATCCATGTCCAGAGAGCAATACACATACACGTCCAGAGAGGTAATACCGTATAAACACATACACGTCAGAGAGGTAATACCGGTATATACATAAAGTCCAGAGAGGTAATACCAGTATACACATAACACGCCCAGAGAGTTAATACCGGATACACATACACGCCAAGAGAGGTTAATACCGGTATACACATACACGCCACAGAGAGGTATACGGTATACACATACACGCCAGAGAGGTAATAAGGTATACACATACACGCCCAAAGAGGCGGTAATACGGTTACACTAAAACGCCCAGAGAGGTAATACCGATATACACAACAGCCCAGAGAGGTAATACCGTATACAACATACATGTCCAGAGAGGTAATACCGGTATACACATAAACGCCCAGAGAGGTAATACTGGTATACACATACATGTCCAGAGAGCTAATACACATACACGTCCAGAGAGGTAATACCGGTATACACATACACGTCCAGAGAGGTAATACCGGTATATACATACACGTCCAGAGAGGTAATACAGTTACACTACACGCCCGACGGTAATACCGTATACACATACACGCCCAGAGAGGTAATACCGGTATACACATACACGCCCAGAGAGGTAATACGGTACACATACACGCCCAGAGAGGTAATACCGGTTAACACATACACGCCCAGAGAGGTAATACCGGTATATCATACAGCCCAGAGAGGTAAACCGGTATAAATACACACCCAGAGAGGTAATACCGGTATACACATACACGCCCAGAGAGGTAATACCGGTATACACATACATGTCCAGTATTACCTCTCATTTTTTACTGGACAGAGTGTCCCAATACAGGACAGTCCGGTTCAATACTGGACACACTGAAACCCTACAAGTCCCTCTCCCTATATCTGTATTGGCTCACTGATAAGGACATGGTGGGCCAATAGTAAAATTGATTAACAAACACTTCCCATTCAGATACCCCAAAGAAATCATGGTCAAGAAACCAAAGCAGCTGGAATGCTTCCGTTTCCCCAGCCAATGGCCGGTATGTCTGCAAGGATTGCTAGAATGATACAGGACAGGGAGAGGAGAAGAGCTGTGCTTGTGCAGATGTGTGTTAAGGTGTTTCCATGTCACAGTGTCAATTAATTATTAATTAACCCAAATAATGATATACAAGGTGGGGGCCACTCATTGGAGTTGTGCAAATAATGTCACCTGAAGTCTTTCAAGAAAAAAGTACAGGGAGTAAAATAACAGAGACAAAAAGCAGAAATATCCTAAAATAACTCTCTGCAGAAAGATGATAACATTCACCAACATCACATAAGTTTTTTATTGAATTTTCAGCATTACATATAATAGAACAAGACAAGGAAAATAAAATAAAATGTACACTTCGAAACTAAATAGAGTAACAATGGTCAAACGTACAGATGTGGGTGTTTGCGATTGGCCATATTCTTTATATGTAGATATTCAAAAAACAGTTTGGTATAGGCCAGATTTATAAATGCTATACGTCCGGATTTATCCAAAGATTATAAAAATTAATAAAAACACATCAGAGGTGACAGGGGGAGAGGAGGGGTGGGGGGAGGGCGTAGGGATGGGGGGTTTGTAGGTCACCGTCTAATCCAACCCCCACTTGATACTTGAGATACTTGAATAGGGGGAGTTCTGGGGCTTCTAACTTGTTGCGGAGCTCTTGAAAGCTGAGAAGCTTTCCTCTATTTAAAAAAGCTGCAATTGTGCTGATATTCTTGTTTTTAAATTGGTCGGACAGCTTTGAGTTACAACCCGGTGGGACATTAGGGTTATTACAGAGGGGGGTGAGCTGGGAGACACGCGAGGCGAACTTAAATTTTTCTTTCGTTTTGCTCCAGACATTCCACGTACATCTCATCGCCCCCAGCTCAGCCATCCTCTTGCTCGACTCTCGTTTCCCCGGTGCCCAAAGCGACACTGGAAGGGGGAGTGACTTTGAGTAGTGAGACTCAATGGCCAACCAGCAGTACAATTTTGGGTCAGCATTCCAGACCACTACTTGTCTAAGCTGAACAGCTTGGTAATATTTTAGTATATCTGGGACTCCCATGCCTCCTCTCGCCCTCGATGTTAACATGACTGACCTTGCTATTCTAGGTCTCTTATTATGCCATATAAACTGAAATATTCTATTTGGTACGTTTTTCAACTCCGTTCTAGGAATCTGGATCAGGAGGGTCTGGAAATAGTATAATAGTAGTCTAGGTAGAATATTAATTTTAACCGATATTATCCTCCCGATCCATGATATCTGGTAATTATTCCATTTCAGGAGGTCCTTCTTGATCCTATCAAACAAGGGAGGGTAATTGTATTGGTAGAGAGAGCCGTAATACCTAGCAATATGGACCCCTAGATATTTAATATGTGATGGACATCATCTGTAATTAAAATTTAATTTCTTGGGTTGGTAGTGTCAGATTTAAAGTCTCAGATTTGTCATTATTAATTTTGTATCCCAATATCCTGCCAAACTCTGTCAAAAGATGTTGAAGATTGGGGAGTGATGTTAAGGGATTGGCTAGTGTTATTATTATATCATCCGCGAACAGCGACATTTTATAGTCTATGTCCCCGATTGTAATGCCCTGGATATTTGAGTTACGTCTGATGCTTGAGGCAAGTGGTTCTATTGAGGGGGCAAAGAGGAGGGGAGATAATGGGCAACCTTGTCTCGTGCCATTTTTAATTTTAATTGGGTTCAGCTCATTCCCTGGTAATTTAACATATGCTGTCAGACTCTGGTAAAGGGCTCTGACTCCATCTAAGGCTGCAACCATAGCACGGGAAGCCGTGCTGAGCCGTGCGGACGCGCCGCGGTGAGCCCCTGCATCCTCAATGAGGATGTTTTTAGAGGGGGCTCACGCGAGCGTCCGCAGGCGTGCTGAGAAGTTGGATTTTTCAGCCGACAGCCAAGCTGTTTTTCAGAGCGCTGTCGGCTGAAAACATCCAATCAGCGCGAAGCAGCATCAACGTCACAGCGCCGGGACGTTGACGATGGTGCGTCGCGGGCGATTGGCCCAGCGACGTCACTGCCCCGCCTCCCTCAGCCTCCCCCCGCCTCCGATTGTGCCCGCTGGCTCGCCTGCATGTGCATGAAATCGCACAGATTTCAGCAGGCGAGCTTCAGCGTCAGCGCGCCTCAGCACTGCTACCCCCTCTATGGACATGGCCTAAGAAAGGTCCAGAGAATCCAATTTTGCAGCGTTATATCCAAGAAATTCCAGTTTATTCTATCAAATGCCTTCTCTGCCTCTAAGCTCAACAGAATGGCTTTGGTCTCGGGGCAATGTACGTGATCTATAATGTCTATTATTTTCCGGGTATTATCTGAGGCTTGTCTCCCCAATATAAACCCAACCTGGTCAATATGTATCAGCCTCGGTAGGATAGGGTTCAGTCTGTTGGCTAAAATTTTACTATAGATCTTGAGATCATCAGTGATATCGGGCGGTATCTGCCACATTGGAGAGGGTCTCGGCTCTCTTTGTGTAAAATGGCCACATTTTCAGCGGACATAGTTGTAGGTATCGGCTTACCCACTAAAAATGAATTAAACATTTCCAGCATGTGCGGTGATAGGATCGACAGGTTTTTCTTATAATATGCATTAGTGCGGGCATCGGGACCTGGGGATTTTGCTAATTTCAAAGATTTGACTGCGTTTGCTAGTTCTATCTGTGTGATTTTTCCATTAAGAGAGGCAATTTCTGTTGGTGTCAGAGGAGGGAGGTCGCAACCTTTCAGATATTAGGAGATAGCTTCCAGATTCGAGAGTTGGGCTTGTTCCTTGGGGGGTTTCAAGTTGTATAGTTTATTGTAGAATTACGTAAATTCATGAGCTATCTCTCGGTCATTGTGGGTAGTTCGACCATTTTTACATTTAATTGAAGAAACTTGTGACCTAACTCTTATACCTCAAAGTCAGCTTTGTTACCCTTATCATAATACTGCTGGTTGGTCCATTTTAGAGATCTCTACACGTCCTCCATTTGGACCTGCTTCAGAGCCAATCTAGCTTCCAGAAGGGATGTATATAGTTTTTTTGACGGGTTGGTTTTATGTAATCTTTCCATTTTTACAATTTTGTCCGATAATTCTTTGTATAGTTTTAATTTGCTTATTTTCCTATCTGAGGGTATGGAGATGAAATCTCCTCTGATCGTTGCTTTATGAGCTTCCCATAGCATCGAGGGCTCCGATACCGATCTTTATTTATATTAAAGTATTCTTTCAGGGATAATCTGATTTTATTCTCAATATCGGGATAGTTTAATAGAGAATCATTCAGTCTCCAATTAAATACTTTACTTGTAACAAAAGCGGGGGAGAGGGTCAGCTCAATAGGTGCATGGTCGGACCATGTGATTGAGCCGATACCTGAGCGGGAGGCTGTGTGGAATATATATATACACATTGAACAAAAGGACCACCCCAGATCAGTACGCGATGCCACGTATAGAAGACGCATTGGATTACCTCACTGGGAGCAAGTGGTTTTCAGTTTTGGATCTTCGCAGTGGATATTATCAGATCCCAATAAGCCAACACGACAAACAGAAGACTGCTTTTATAAGCCCGTCGGGGTTCTACCAGTTTGAGCGGATGCCTCAGGGAGTGTCAGGGACCCCAACTACGTTCCAAAGACTAATGGAATGAGTAGTGGGAGATATGAACCCACTTGAAGTGCTGGTATACCTGGACAATATAATTAGTATTTGGGAAAACCCTGGAGGAACACGAAGCTCGGTTGATGAAGGTGTGAGATCGATTAAGTGACAGTGGACTAAAATTATCAGAGGACAAGTGTCAGTTCTGTTGGACGTCTGTCACATATGTAGGGCACATCGTATCTGAGAAAGGAGTGGCCACCGACCCTTCTAAAATAGAGGCTATTGCATCATGACCAAAGCCTACGCAGCTAACAGAACTGCGGTCTTTCTTGGGATTCTGCGGGTATTACAGACGGTTTGTGAACAACTTCTCAGCTGTAGTCCAACACTTGACACAGCTGGCAAAGGGTTACCCACCACCAAAAGGACATAGCATGGCCGTGGGGGCCACCAGTCAAGATTATTTAAAAATGAATGAACCATTTGGGAATAGATGGACTCCTAAGTGAGAGGAGGCTTTCCAAGCCATAAAAGTCTGCCTGATGAAGACGCCAGTACTAGCGTTTGCAGAGCCACAAAAGCCCTATGTGCTACATGTAGACGCCAGTTTGAATGGACTGGGGGCAGTGCTATACCAAGAGCACCAAGAGGGACTGAGACCAGTAGCGTTTGTGAGCCGGGGGTCGATGCCGTCCGAGAAAAATTACCCAGTACACAAACTGGAGTTTTTGGCTTTGAAATGGGCGGAAGTGGACAAACTACGTGACTATCTATATGGAGCAGCGTTTGTGGTGCACACAGACAACAATCCCCTTATGTACACTGGCGACACACTTTATTCGAGCTTGGCTAGTCCCACGAATTCGGGTATACCCGGGTGTATTGAGGTTTGTGACTGTTTTCTGCCCGAGTGCATTGAGTTATTTTCCAGGCAGGGATTGAAGCATTTTATTCCCGCTGGCTGCAATACTGCACAGTATATATATATATACTGCATTACAATTCATGAATTTATGCCATCTGGTAGACACACGAAGCATTGCAGCCTATTAAATCCTAATCATTATCATTTAACAGATCAGCCGCCCATCAGCCAGGCATGAACCCAGGCTGGGAAGGCAAATGCAACGGGGCTTGTCAGAGGTGAGGAGTGGCGCATTCCAGGTATCTGCCAGGTACATACCGGGTATTTGCTCGAATAAAGTGTGTCGGTGCAGTATATTCTAACATCAGCGAAACTGGATGCCACTAGACACAGGTGGTTGGCAGCATTGGCCACTTACAATTCAGTCTAATGTACAGACCTGGGAAACAAAATATTGATGCGGACGCATTGTCACGAATTCACTGGGACGCTCAAGCCCAGGATGGACTTTGGAAAAACATTACCGCCGCAGGAGTGCCCGCAATGTGCACGGAAGTAGAAATGCTGAGACAAATTACCACTGAGAATCCAAATAGAGTGGCTGGTAGTCTGGGGATCTCTCCCACTGGAGTTCCTTTAGTGTACTCTCACTTCCAGAGTTGACCATGGAGGGATTACAAAAACTAAACCAACAAGATCTATCCCGATCGCAACACACAGACCCAGGACTGAGAGAAGTGTGGTCAGCTCTGAGGGACCGGAAGTCGCCTCGGGCAGTCATCGGGGAGCATAGTAGGAAAATGTCTGGGGCGCTCCCAATCTAGAGACTAGCAAAGTCTACCATAAAACTCTCAGAGATTATACTAGAATACAGTCAGAAGTGATCAAATCAAACGAAATAAGGCCGAGAAAGAAATGTGTAATACTGGCCCAATGATGTACTGCAGCTCAACCCGAGGAGGCTCGTCCCACGATCCTCAAATGACGATAAGAGTGGAGTAGGGGAGCCCAAAAAACAGAAACAGATGATGTAATTACTATTGTTGCTGACGTTTCAGCTGTATAGAACAAATACAAACACACAGAGCAGTGGGTGCTGCTACAGTACTTGATGAGAGTATAAAGCAGGGCTGGATGCACCACTGACAAGATGCAGCTGTGTACCATACAGCTAGAAGTGCCATACTATATGGGGCTGGTGTATAGGTGAATCATTCCACATGTAAATATAAAACAACTTACACGGCCATGTGCAAGTCTATGTTCAAATTGGTATCTTTCCCTGGATCAGTAGTCCCGTCCCTCAGGGTGGACTGGCCCTCGTGATGGGGATGGTGACCCGTATGGATGACAAATATCCAATTTTAACAGTTAAGACAAGTATTTATTAGATTAAAATGTAAGTGCAACAGAGAACTTACATGTAAAAACAACATGCTGGATGTTCCTGGCTGCTCCGGTCTGCGTGTGGCTGTAACTCCCCTGTTCACTGCGTCCGGTGTGCAGGGCTGGAGTGCACCTGTGATGAGACGCTACGGAAGCCGGCAAGGGTCAGAAAGGTACACGCTACTCGAACAACGCGTTTCGCTTCGCCAGAAGCTTCGTCAGGTTCGGTAAGCTGCATCTTTTCAGTGGTGCATCCAGCCCCACTTTATACTCTCATCAAGTAGCAGCACCCACTGCTCTGTGTGTTTGCATTTGTTTTATACAGCTGAAACATCAGCAACAATACTAATTGCATCATCTGTATCAGTTTTTTGCGCTCCCCTACTCCACTCTTATAGTCATTGGGGAACACCCTGAGAGTCGACTCCTTCTGAGGCAATGGGATAGAAAAAATGGCAAAAGCGCTCCAATGCCAGGCCAATAATAATATATATAATGCCAGAACCACCATCCAAAGGAATCCGTAATCATAAATATGAGATAGTGAAAATACACAACAATAATGGGTACAGTCCTCCTAAAGACAGGTGGTGGGTAGTACAAGCCCACCCACGATCAGTCTCATTGGCAGGTTCCCCTCAGTTGGTAAAAGTACTCACTTTTCCTTGGTGTGGCTGACTGGCTGTGCAGCTTCCAATAGTGATTCGCAGAAGTAGAGAGATTGGGAGGAGCGCACGAACCAAATGGAACTGGAATGGACCCAGAGTCAAAAATATATAAAAAGGGTACTTTAATGTGTCATGAGACCCATCCAACGCGTTTCGAGCAGCGTTCTTTAATCAAGAACGCTGCGACGTTCGAAGCGCGTTGGATGGGTCTCATGACAAATTAAAGTACCCTTTTTATATATTTTGACTCTGGTCCCTTCCTGCTCCATTTGGGTTTGTGCGCTCCTCCATTCTCTTGAGGCAATGGGATAACCTGGTGCTTAAGAATGGAGTAATGTTCAGAGTTGCTAAGAAAACGCAGCACCTGGTGACTCAGCAACTAGTACTTCCGTACTGGTATAGGCAAGTGGTTCTACATTCACTACATGATGATCATGGCCATTTTGGCACAGACAAAATAATGAGATTAGTGAAAGACCGATTCTATTGGCCCAGGATGGCACAGGATGTCGAGGAATATTGTAAGAACTGCGGAAGGTGTGTGACCAGAAAGACTTTGACTAACCGGGCCGCACCCTTGACCAATATCACCAGCAGTGGGCCACGTTCGCCATGCCCTGACGTTGGCATGCAGTCTTATAACACTTTGGCCAAAGGGTTTAACTAAATGACCAAGAAAATATTATTATTGAAATATTTAACTTAATACTTATTACCATATATATTTTGTCAAATTGGATGTAGCATTGGGCTTCCCTGTCTTTTATTGGCCACTGGACTTAGTCTGCATGGACTTCCTGTCATTAGAGTCAGATAGCAAGAACACCAGAAATATCTTAGTGGCCACAGATTACTTCACCCGGTATGCGCAAGCATTCCCCACAAAGGCCCAACAAGCCACTACAGTCACCAAAGTGTTACGGGAAAAGTATTTAGTCCATTATGGATTGCCAGCCAAGATACACTCTGACCAAAGATGGGACTTCGAAAGCCGGTTTATCAAGGAATTACTGCGCATCTGTGGGATTAAAAAAATCCAGAACCACGCCTTACCACCCACAAGGAGTTCCGCAACCAGAGAGATTCAATAGGACCACATTAAATATGATGGGTACCCTAAATAATCAAGGAAAGGAAACATGGAGTCAGCATGCACACCACTTAGTCCATGCTTATAACTGCACCAAAAATGAATCCTCTGGGTATTCACCCTATTACCTAATGTTTGGTCGGGAAGCCCGATTGCCCATTGACATGTGTTTTGGAGTGTCGGCAGATGGCACATCCCCAACCACGTACATGCAATATGTACAAAAACTCAGAGACCAGTTACAAGAAGCGTAGAAGCTGGACACTTCTGCAACTGACACAAATAATCATGGAAACAAAAGCCGTTGCGATAAAAGAGTACACGGGCAAGAGCTACAACTGCAGGACAGAGTCCTTACCCGGAATCTGGGGATACCAGGGAAACATAAAATAGCAAATCGCGGGAAAACCGAGCCTTATGTGGTAGTAGAGAAGCTAGAAGGACACCCCGTCTATCGAGTGAGGCCTGAAAAGGGAAATGGGTCCACAAAGAATCTACATAGAAACCACCTCCTGCTAATAGGTCAGTTAGTGCGCTGCCCTGAGAGAGAAAGCATTCCAAGAGAACCCCATAGGTGCAGGATAAGTGATCGATTGAACAGAGGACAGGGTTCTGGTACAAATCCAGTTAGCCAGGGTAGGCAAGACAGTGATGATGAGTCCGAACAAGAGGAGGGATACCCCGGGGAAGGAATGTTAGGGCACTTGGCAAATATTTTGAACAGGGAAGAACTGCCTGCCCCTCAACCGGGTCCCCAAATACAATCAGTAGGGTCTCAAGATTTAGAAAAAACTATTATTCTTGAACTGGATCCCAGAGCAGAGGAATGTACCCCCTTAGGTCCTGATGAATCCGTGATAGATGATTGTGAGTCTTCCCCTAGTGCAGGGCCCACAATATCTGAGTCACCGGTACCATATGAGTCCCCTAAGGTGGAAAGGGAAGTAGACGTCATACCTCCAGCATTAGTCACACGTCCTAAGAGGGAGACAAAGCCCCCCATGAGATTTACCTATGACTTACTGGGAGTTTCGACTAAGGTCCCTATGGTTAGTACTGTTCGATGGGTAGTACCCATGACTCTGGAAATAGGAGATGTTGTGGAATGTAGAACATTCTGGGGTAACTATAGTAACTATGTAACTAGAATGCTATCTGTCAAAACTGTTTGAGTGTCGGATCTACTGTACCTGTGATGTTATGTACCTAGAGAGGAGTTAATTGTTAGATCAGATAAATGTATTGTTGGTTTATCCTGGTTGATGGGGACATCAAGATTTCAGCAGGGGGAGGATGTAACCCTCTGTGTCTGCTATCAGCACAGGACATGGCCCCTTTAAGAATTGCATTCCACTGGACCATGTGACTGTGCTTAGCCAGTGGAATAACAGTTGGTGTCAGTTGGAAAGGGATTGCTGAGGGGACTGGGGTGGCAGTTTTGTTTTGATATGGTGAGGCTGCTGCAGAATACTCTGCAAGGGCCTGACCGATCCATGGAGTGAGGAGACTGGTGGATTTTGCTGGCCAGTACAGTGACACCTCAGGGAGCCCTGCAACAGCTAAGGGGAGAAATATCAGGATTTAACAGCCAGAGGAAAGAAAGAGATCCCCCTGTATTGTAACAGCCAGAGGAAAGAATGGGATCCCCCTGCATTGTAACAGCCAGAGGAAAGAAAGAGATCCCCCTGCATTGTAACAGCGAGAGGAAAGAAGGAGATCCCCCTGCATTGTAACAGCCAGAGGAAAGAAGGAGATCCCCCTGCATTGTAACAGCCAGACGAAAGAATGAGATCCCCCTGCATTGTAACAGCCAGAGGAAAGAAGGAGATCCCCCTGCATTGTAACAGCCAGAGGAAAGAAGGAGATCCCCCTGCATTGTAACACCACGAGGAAAGAAGAGATCCCCCTGCATTGTAACATCCAGAGGAAAGAAAGAGATCCCCCTGCATTGTAACAGCCACAGAGGAAAGAAAGAGATCCCCCTGCATTGTAACAGCCAAGAGAAAGGAGAGATCCCCCTGCATTGATACCAAGAGAAGGAAAGGGGAGAATCCCCTGCATTTAAACAAGCCAAGGAAAGAAAGGACCCCCTGCATTGTACCACCAGAGGAAAAAGAGATCCCCCTGCATTGTAACAGCCAGAGAAGAAAGGGATCCCCCTGATGTAACACCAAGGAAAGAAAGAGACTACCCCCTGCATTGTAAGCCAGAGGAAAGAAGAGACCAACACCTGCATTGTAAGCCAGAGGAAGAGGAGATCCCCCTGCATTGTAACACCGCCAGAGGAAAGAAGAATCCCCCTGCATTGTAACAGCCAGAGGAAGAAGAGAAACCCCTGCATTGTAACAGCCAGATGAAAGGGAGATCCCCCTGCATTGTAACAGCCAGAAAGGAAAGAAAGAGATCCCTGCATTGTCCAGCCAGAGGAAAGAAGGGATCCCCCTGCTTGTACAGCCAGAGGAAAGAAAGAGATCCCCCTGCATTGTAACAGCCAGAGGAAAGGAGGATCCCCCTGCATTGTACACCAGAGGAAAGAAAAGAGATCCCCTGCAGTAACAGCCAAAGGAAAGAAAGAGACCCCCCCCCTGCATTGTAACAGCCAGAGGAAAGAAGAGATCCCCCTGCATTGTAACAGCCAGAGTAAAAAAGAGATCCCCCTGCATTGTAACACCAAGGAAAAGAGGAGATCCCCCTGCATTGTAACAGCCAGAGGAAAAGGAAGAGATCCCCCTGCATGTAAACACCAGAGGAAGAAGGAGATCCCCCTGCATTGTAACGCCAGAGGAAAGAAGGAGATGCCCCCTGCATTTTAACAGCCAGAGGAAAAGAAAGATCCACCCTGCATTGTAACAGCCAAGGAAAAAGGGATCCCCTGCATGTAACAGCCAGAGGAGAGAAGGAGATCCCCCCTGCATTGTAACATCCAGAGGAAGAAGAGATCCCCCTGCATTTTACAACGCACAAGAAAGAAGGAATCCCCCTGCATTGTAACAGCCAGAGAAATAAAGGACCCCCTGCATTGTAACAGCCAGAGGAAAAAAGAGATCCCCCTGCATTGTAACACCAGAGAAAGAAGGAGATCCCCCTGCATTTTAACAGCCCGAGGAAAGAAAGAGATCCCCCTGCATGTAACAGCCAAAAAAGAAAGAAATCCCCCTGCATTGTAACACTCCAGAGTGAAATAAAGAGGATCCCCCTGCATTGTAACAGCCAGGGAAAGAAATAGATCCCCCCGCATTGTAAACATCCAGAGGAAAGAAAGAGAAATCCACCTGCGTTGTAACAGGGCAGAGAGAAGCTAGATGCAATATCAACACAGCCCCTGCCATTTACAGCCGGAGGAAAGAAAGAGATCCCCCTGCATTGTAACAGCCAGAGGAAAGAATGGGATCCCCCTGCATTGTAACAGCCAGAGGAGAGAAGGAGATCCCCCTGCATTGTAACATCCAGAGGAAAGAAGGAGATCCCCCTGCATTTTAACAGCCAGAGGAAAGAAGGAGATCCCCCTGCATTGTAACAGCCAGAGGAAATAAAGAGACCCCCCTGCATTGTAACATCCAGAGGAAAGAAAGAGATCCCCTGCATTGTAACAGCCAGAGGAAAGAAGGAGATCCCCCTGCATTTTAACAGCCAAAGTACGGAAAAGATCCCCCTGCATTGTAACAGCCAGAGGAAAGGGAGGAGATCCCCCTGCATTGTAACAGCCGAGAAGAAAGAGAATCCCCTGCACGTAACGCAAGGAAAGAAAGAGACCCCCCTCAGTGTAACAGCCGAGAAAGGAAGAGACCCCCTGCATTGTAACAGCCAAGGAAAGAAGAGATCCCCCTGCATTGTAACAGCCAGAGGAAGGAGGAGATCCCCTGCATTGTAACAGCCAGAGGAAAGGAAGAGATCCCCCTGCTTGTACACCAGAGGAAAGAAAGAGATCCCCCTGCATTGTAACAGCCAGAGGAAAGAATGGGATCCCCCTGCATTGTACACGCCAGAGGAGAAAGAGATCCCCTGCATTGTAACAGCCAGAGGAAAGAATGGATCCCCCTGCATTGTAACAGCCGAGGAGAGAATGAGATCCCCCTGCATTGTAACATCCAGAGGAAAGAAGGAGATCCCCCCTGCATTTTAACAACAGCCGAGTGAAAGAGGAGCCCCCTGCATTGTAACAGCCAGAGGAAATAAGAGATCCCCCTGCATTGTAACAGCCAGAGAAAAAAGAGATCCCCCTGCATTGTAACATCCAGAGGAAGAGAAGAGATCCCCCTGCATTGTAACAGCCAGAGGAAAAAAAGATCCCCCTGCTTGTAACAGCCAGAGAGAAAGAAAGAGATCCCCCCTGCATTGTAAAGCCCCAGAGGAAAGAAAAGATCCCCCTGCATTGTAACAGCCAGAGGAAAGAAAGAGATCCCCCTGCATTGTAACACCAGAGGAAAGGAAGAGATCCCCCTGCATTGTAACAGCCAGAGGAAAGAAGATACCCCTGCATTGTAAACAGCCGAGGAAAGAAGAGATCCCCCTGCATTGTAACAGCCAGAGAAAGAATGGGATCCCCTGCATTGTAACAGCCAGAGGAAAGAAGGAGATCCCCCTGCATTGTAACATCCAGAGGAAAGAAAGAGATCCCCCTGCATTGTAACAGCCAGAGGAAAGAAAGAGATCCCCCTGCATTGTAACATCCAGAGGAAAGAAAGAGATCCCCTGCATTGGGACACAGGTTATGTTTCACAGTAACTGTAAGGAGCAGCAGCTGCATCTGTTTGACTCCAGATCTCCAACGAAAGGTTATTGTACAAACACCCTGTCTGATCACAGGGCCTGTGAACTAATATGCAGTGACTGTGAGATATATAAAGACAGAGGCGCAGCGTTAGTGATTGTTTTAGTAGGAGTGCAGAATTACAGTGTGGTTATGTGGTAGCCCTGTGTATGTATCCCTGTTCAAAATGATAGATAAAGTAATATAAAATGTATTATAATTCCTTATAGTTTTGTTGTGTCTAATTACTCCTGCTTCCCACTCTGTGTACCCCCCACTATAAGAGTTACACCCCAAGTTACAGGACTCAGGCCCCCACCTCAGTGACAGGTTCTATAGTCTGAGGGAAAGTAAAGAGGGGTTACATATGGATACACATGATTGTACACCCATTCTTTATACAGTCATTGTTACATTATATACCATGTTAGTTCACACAAACATATCCCTTTAATCACTGAAAAACATAATATATTTACATTTATATGATCCATAATATATATCTTTTCATGACACGTGTAGCTTAGTGTAATGAAAGGGTTAAGTCCTATAGGCATTACATTGCTTTTAGGCTATTCCCAGAAATACCACAATGGTAATCGGGGTCTGGATGTTAGTAACGAGCAGATTGTGGAAGGTGCTAAATATCGTAATGTTATTCCCATGTGCTAACAGCAGGTCTTAGGCCTCGGGCATGGTCAGCGCTTATGCGCTTAGGCGCGCTGCTGCTCGGCAGTGAGCCCCTGCAGCCGCAATGAGAGCGGTTTTAGCAGGGGCTCGCGCACGCTTGCGGAAGCGCGTGTCTTAACAAATCTTTCGTTTTCTGAGCTCGCCGGAGCGCAGGGCCGGTCACGGGAGCGGTTCGCCCAATGAGGGCGAACCAGCTCCGTGACGTCACAGGCCCCCCCCCCCCAACACGCCCCCGGATGGCGCGCGGTCTAAGGCCAGGGAAAGCACCCGCTTTCCCTCGGCCTCCGCGCGCCTCCGCACGGCTGAAGTCTCTATGGACTCAGCCTTAGGATAACCTGCTCATTAGCATATGATTTGCATACAAGTAAGCCAAAAGTCCGTTAAAATGTTAGAATCCGTTATGTTTAAGGAAAATTACAGGACACGGTTGCGCTAAGCACATGTGGGAATTCGCGTTACGCATATGGTTACTTTAACTGGAGATAACGGAATATTAACAAAATGAGCGACTTTCTGAGGATCTCCCCGTAGGACAGGTAAATACATCTGTGCAAAGGGTTATTTCTTACCTGTGGCAGGGAACTTTATGCAGCTGTATGTTTTATTAACCCTTTATCCTTCAATCACAAAATCATTTGAGCGTTTGTGATTATTTACGTGTGCAAGTCCAAACCTTACGTGAATCACTAATAATGTAAATAATGTAAGTTAGCTGAGAATATAATAAACAACAAATAATCACGGTTCACCTATGTACACAGCAATATACCACGGTAAAAATTTGTAGCCACGATCCCATGCAATCTAATCTGTGTTTAGCGCCTTCCACAGAAGGAGATTTGGTGGCTTGCCCAAGGTCGTGAGAGGTGACCTTGGGTCCCAAGCACAGGGCTATTTCTTGTGGTTATTTTTTACTCAAATTGCAAAGCAATATTATATCACATATTGAAGGTTATATGTAAAAAGTCCTTAAAAGTATGCCTAGATTCACAAGCAGATTGTCTTTCCCGTATCCTCACCAAACACAAGGATCTGGTTAAACTAGCAGAACTCAGAAGAATAAACCGTAGGTGATGGATAATCTTATGATGAGAGGCTAGCTAAATTAGATTTGTTTATATTAGAGAAAAAGCATCTAAGAGGGGATATGGTAACTATATACAAATATATTCAGGGACAGTACAAGGAGCTTTCAAAAGAACTATTCATCCCACGGGCAGTACTAAGGACTCGGGGCCTACATGAGCTGAAAATGGACAGTATGTTCCCGGGCAGCGATGTACCAGAAACACCATCACCAGTGGGTGACTCGGGGTCATCCCTTTAGGTTGGAGGAAAGGAGATTTCACAAACAACAAATGAAAGGGTTCTTTACAGTAAGGGCAGTTACAATGTGGGATTCATTACCCATGGAGACTGTGATGGCAGATACAATAGATTTGTTCAAAAAAAGGTTGGACATCTTTTTAGAAAGGAAACGTATACAGGGATAAACCAAATAAGTAAACATGGGAAGGATGTTGATCCAGGGATTAATCCGATTGCCAATATTTGGAGTCAGGAAGGAATTTATTTTTTCCCTTATGAGATATCATTGGATGATGTGTCACTGGAGTTTTTCTTCGCCTTCCTCTGGATCAATATATTGTAAGTACAAATATAGGATAAGTATCTGTCGTCTAAAGTTAGCATAGGTTGAACTTGACAGACGTATGTCTTTTTTCAACCTCATCTACTATGTAATTATGTAATTATGTAATTATGTAACTATATAACTATGTAACTATGTAACAATGATACCGCCACACAAAACATTGGGGGAAAAGTGACGATCTCAGATGAAGAATTTATACATCCAGTGGGAGATGTTTAATGGCATTAAAGGGGTACAGGGAAATACTACTTTTTTTTAATTTTCATACCTAGAGTATCAGTACTTTTTTATTTACAAACTTCTAATCCCACTTCCCTTCTAATAAATAAAGGATTTATTTTAGAAATATTTTTCCCCTTCCTATTTTTAAAGCATAAAAGTTTAAATCTTTCCAAAATACGACGCAAAGTGCTTTCCGCAAATGTTGAACGAATAGGGTCGCCAGACGTCCCGTATACAGTATATAAGTGATCGTCCCTTATTTCATTGACAAGTCCCGTTGTCGCGGAAAGGTCTGTCGGGACACATAATTTTCGCGTATTTTAGCGCTTTGACGTGAAATGTAGGAACGTAAAATTACTGTACGGAAATCAGTCATAAAAATGTATTCAATTTCTACTTTAGTGGAATAGTTCCCTTTTCTGAAAGATGTCGTCTTACTAAATTATTAAAACAAGAAAGTTAGAACAGGGCCTGGTCATCTCATAATACCATGACCCCCACCCTTTTTCTCCGACTGCTACGTGTTAGGTCAGTGCGCGTCTTTCCCCGCCCGACCAAGAGCAGAGATGATAAAAAGCAGGGGTATATTGCAGTCAAGCGGGAGATAACATTTGTAGATAGATTTTTGGGGGGTTCAAAGGCCAGCGTCACTGAAGAAGCCATTTAAAGAGTTAATTTTGCATGCTCTGTGAAAATGCTGAGTCCGGCATTCACACAGTGCAAAATGAGTTAGAAAAGCCAATGCTTGAGGAAATGACCTCAGAGCAGAAAGAAACAGCGAACCAAATACACTGCTCTCCATCTATAACCTGCGTAACATCTCATTCCTGCTCAGAACTGAAGCTTGGTATTGTAAAATGCCTCCGGAATAAATATATTGGAACTGCAAGAAACCTGTGTCGGGATCTGTATTTTCGCACAAAAAGGATCCTATGGTATTCAAAGAGCAAAAAAACAAATCTCATTTATCTTCACCATTCAGCTCGAACCCTTGGCAAATCATTCATCGTTCATTACGACGTCTCACTTCCATGCTGGATTTCGGCGTCCCGTATTATTAAAACTTAAACGTGGCGCCCCTATTAATGGAGGTAGAACTTTTCTAAATGGAGCACAGAAACACTACAAATGTTACGCCACTTGGATCACTAATCACTGTATATTCCAGTATAAAATGTGACTGGTAACTCCACTGCAACACCTCCTGTGACCACCCACAAAGTGCCAGCTAGTGCACATTGGATAAACAAGATGAAGCTCCACACACTGGCACATCTTCCAAATGTCGCATCAATTCAGAGGCAAAAAAAAGTCATTTATGTGCCCTTAGGTTCCAATAGTGGTTGAGAAAAAGAGACATTCAAGAACAGCTCAGAGCCACAAACATGTAAAAGGTCTATTATATCAAAGTGCTCGCACGCTGTGCTGTCACGAAACAGATGCCACCTCTAAGACCAGGAATATTCTGTTTATCACAGAGATAGAGATGTTGCAGTCTTTTCTGGATGATATAATTGTAAGTCTTTGCTTGTTCTCCGAGGACACGGGACATGTAGCATCTGTGCATTGTAAAACACAGCCACACTTTCCGGGAGGAAAGAAAGGGGGCACCGTGTCTGCATTATGCAAACATATTGGGGCAATATCATTACTCGAGGTGGGCGAATCTACTCAATTCCATTTCGCTGATGTTACCCCCAAAATCCATTTTGCAGTGTAAAATCTCAAATCGGATTTGGGCAGTTTCAATCTGTACGGATTCATCAAAATCCACATTTGGGTTCAACCCGTGGACGGATTTGTAGGATCCAAGCCGCGGATTCTGCAATCGTAAGAACCGATCGCTGAATTCGCGAATTGCATTCTATAAATCCGTCCACGAGTTGCGAAATCCGCGGTGTGCGTTGGTAATAATAATAAAAAAATCCGTAAAACGCGAATCGCCTTTTTTGACATTGATTCCGCTGAATTCCACGGACCAAAAGAACCGGGCGATCCGCCGCGGATCCAAATTCGCTAAAACGTTTTCCCCATCTCTATTCATTACTTCAGAGTAACCCCCGGGAGACTGTGAATGCTGCGCACGTGATGAGGAGAGATTTGTACCGTGTGATACGCTAATGCTAATGGCAGCGCTCTTCCACATAACGTCCTGTAATGTACTCATTCCGTGAGCTTGTGTCAGGACCAGTTTGCATTAGTTAGGACAAACCTACCAAATCAGTAAAGTGTTACATTGTTACTACTTGTAATATTCAGGAATACCGTATACGTGTCAAATGCGTTTGAAGACAGGACGATTTCATGCGTAAATATTAATTATGCTATATTCTCTATATACATATATATTCAACATGTAACCAGTTAAAATAAGTAATTTAGTATTATGTTAGAAATTATACTGGAAAACGATTCGCTGCCTCGGCAAAGATAAGAAGATAAATCAGTCTGAAGACAGGCAGGTGTAGAAATGTTTTATGTGATTTAAGAAACTCGGTATGTTTAATGTCTGCCGAGTTGAATAGTATATGGTCAAGAGTTTGGAATCAAAGGTTAGTTAAATAGTGTTCAAAGACAATACAATAGAGATGGTTCTAAAAATATAAGGAACCTAGGACTAACTATAGTTACTTAGTCACAGAACAAAGAGGGGTTTCTGCATCAGATTAAATATTGCTAAATTACTGTGTTCTAATGTTGTTGATTAATCAAGAGCATTTTGGGCCGACACTGGGAAAAGCAGGCGATTACTATGTTAAGACTGTTGGAAGAAAATCTAAAAAGAATATATTTGAATGTATAGAATCAGAATCATCTACCACCAAGCTAAGAACAAGCAAGCTAACGATTCTCCATTATATAACTACATTTTATATGCCTGAATGATGTAACCGACTGAAATTATGCCGTGAAATATGTTTTCCATTGTCTGAATAAATTGAGAAAAGAACTGCACCGTGGATTATTTCATATATATTGAAAGGCGGGACATTTATTTGCACCCATCTAATGAGCAAATGTTCAGCGTTTCCTAGTATTCAGTTAGTAATGATGGTGTTTGCTTTCTAAGGCTTACAATTGTCACAGCATTATACACATACTACAAGATCTGGTCGTGCACATCTTACACAAACGTGTTGGTGCATCCAGGGAAAAGGAGACATAATAACTAGCCGGAGGTCACAGGCAGTTGCCACTTGGATTGTACAGTAGCCCTCCCACGACAAAGCATGTAACATTTCTACTAAACCAGTCCCCTTAATGACCCATCCTCCTAAATAATAATGGTGAAACATTTGTTAATTGTCAATGAAGGTCTTGTAACCCATTGCAGCTTCCTTTAGCTGAGAAGCCGTTCTGAGTGTGAGTGTGAGTGTATTAATAAGAGCTGTGATATCAATGGGATAGAGTTTTATACTTTGCAGCAGTGTAAATGACCATGAGAGTTTAGAAGGTATGAGCATTTGAAAGGCTGCCAGACAGCTTAGAAGCTGACACGGAGTCACTCTGTTCTACATATTTAACCCATTATACACCCTGACACTGCAAATGTGTTTTAGGCACGATAGGAATTAAATAACAAGTTAAATAACACTTTACAACACATCTAAGCACACTCATTGTAACAGTTATTCTTCACCAGAGATGCATTGAATTGGATTTAAGCTATTTATATTGTAGGCTGACATTAATCATTTCAGATAAAAACATTTCCTGCTAAACTGTGTTTTATTTGTGCGCTCTGAGCAGCCTAAGAAAATGATCTGGAAACATACATATATGTGGTTTACAAACTGGTTTCAATTTTCCGCAGTTCTTTGGTCTTGCCCTGAAAAGAAAATCAATTGCTTTTGAAAATAAATCTAGCATTCGCTCCAGCCAAAACTAACTGAAATGTCTCCAAAGGACAGCAAAACCTGTTATTGTAATAGTGACACATGAAATCTGCTGATTGCCTGCAAAGTACTCTGGCACCAACACGGGCCAAATCATTTCATGTTAAAATGTACAAAGGGTGTTCCACTCCATAACTATTCCAGGGATTAAACTAAACTTCACTAAGGACGTTGTTATGTAAAAAATGGCACGGGAGTGTTGTACATGATCACTGTATTCACCCTGTGCTGGAGTGTTGTACATGATCACTGTATTCACCCTGTGCTGGAGTGTTGTCCCTGTGCTGGAGTGCTGTTTGTGATCACTGTATGCGCCCTGTGCTGGAGTTTCAGGAGTTGTTTTATATTTAGTTTGTGATTGCATCATTAAATTGTTTAAAAATACACTATTTTTGGTGGGCTAGTTACTACATCCAGCCGCCTGCCGGAGCAGAAATCCGTTACATATTTAGTGACGGGAAGAAATCCCACTGAAAGCTGCGCCATTTTTTCCTTTGACACATCTGGAGCAGTTTTTTTGCGTAGGTTTTGCTGCAGTTTTGCAGCTGGGAGACTGTAGCAAAAAATCGCTTTAGGTGAATGACAAATCCCCCCTCCCCCTCAGATGCCTATATGAGTTTACTGTATAATGTTACTAATTCACTACATGCCCTGCTCTTTAATATATATATATATTAGTGTTAAAATATCTGCTTTTCTTATTCTCTGGTTCCTGAGGTGACCATGAGAACTTTTACCCCGCGCTGGTCCTTGGGAGAGCTCCATTTTAACTTCCCGGACACTTAATAATTCAAAAACGTATATCTCCTGCATCAGAATATAAAAATGAGCAACAGTTTTGGAAAGAGCAAGAAATCTCTAAGTAAGTACGGAAATAAAATGTGAAAAAGTGATGCTCAGCTGGAACTGCCGCTTTAAATTGATGCCAGCAATGCATTGCCTTTCTAGCAGCGAAAGGGTTAAGAGGGATATATGCTATACTGCCCGATCGTCTAGGTACTGCAGTTGCAAACCTCTCTACTCCCCGTTATATATATTGTATTGTATTGTATGTCATTATTTATATAGCGCCATTAATGTACATAGCGTTTCACAGTAGTAATACATGTGGTAATCGAATAAATAACAGATAATATAAATAACAGGTCATGGGAATAAGTGCTTTAGACAAACATAACATTAAGGAAGAGGAGTCCCTGCCCCGAGGAGCTTACAATGTAATTGGTAGGTAGGGAGAACGTACAGAGACAGTAGGAGGGAGTTCTGGTAAGTGCGTCTGCAGGGGGCCAAGCTTTATGTATCGTGTTTAGAATATCCACAGTGCTATTCATATGCTTCTTTAAGCAAGTGGGTCTTAAGATGTGTCTTAAAGGTGGATAGAGAGGGTGCTAGTCGGGTACTGAGGGGAAGGGCATTCCAGAGGTGTGGGGCAGTCAGTGAAAAAGGATTAAGGCGGGAGAGGGCTTTAGATAAAAAGGGGGTAGAAAGAAGACATCCTTGAGCAGAACGCAAGAGTCGGGGTGGTGCATAGCGAGAAATTAGGGCTGAAATGTAAGGAGGGGCAGAAGAGTGTAAAGCTTTAAAAGTGAGGAGGAGAATTGAGTGTGAGATGCGGGATTTGATCGGAAGCCAGGAGAGGGATTTCAGGAGGGGAAATGCTGAGACAGATCTAGGAAAGAGTAGAGTGATTCTGGCAGCAGCATTTAGGATAGATTGTAGGGGAGACAGGTGAGAGGCAGGAAGGCCGGACAGCAGGAGGTTACAGTAATCAAGACGGGAGAGAATGAGGGCCTGAGTCAGAGTTTTAGCAGTCGAGCAACAGAGAAAAGGGCGTATCTTTGTTATATTGCGGAGGAAAAAGCAACAAGTTTTAGAAATGTTTTGAATGTGAGGGGCGAATGTAAGAGAGGAGTCGAGTGTGACCCCTAGGCAGCGTGCTTGGGCTACTGGGTGGATGATCGTAGTTCCAACAGTAATGTGGAAGGAGGTAGTAGGGCCAGGTTTGGGAGGAAGTATGAGGAGCTCTGTTTTAGACATGTTGAGTTTAAGGCGACGGAGGGCCATCCAGGATGATATAGCAGAGAGACATTCAGAAACTTTGGTCTGTATAGCAGATGTAAGGTCAGGTGTTGAAAAGTATATTTGTGTGTCGTCAGCATAGAGGTGATATTTAAACCCAAAAGATGTTATTAGGTCACCTAGAGAGAGTGTGTACAGTGAAAAGAGAAGAGGTCCCAGGACAGAGCCCTGAGGTACCCCCACAGAGAGGTCAATAGAGGAGGAGGAGGTGTTAGCAGAAGAGACACTGAAAGTACGATGGGAGAGGTAGGATGAGATCCAGGATAGAGCTTTGTTCCGAATACCAAGAGTATGGAGAATGTGAAGGAGAAGAGGGTGGTCCACGGTGTCAAATGCTGCAGAGAGGTCGAGTAATATGAGCAGAGTGTAATGACCTCTGTCTTTGGCATATATTTATATACTGTATATATTTATATATTATATTAAGGTGTATACAATCCAGTCACAGATTATTGCCCTTATCTTAGTGGCTCTAATCTCTGCCAGGCCTGAGATAAGGTGACTTGCCCAAGGTCACAAGGAGCTGACACCAGGATATGGACCGGGCTCCCTGCCTCCCTGTCGGTGTGATCAGGGCCTTTACTCGCTGCTCCTTCCGCTCGCACAATATAGAACTAGAACTATATAGGCCTAACTGTAAAACTATTCAGAGGTTTAATTACACCGGGGGTCATCCTATATACCCCGAGGCGGTCGTGTGGGCTATTATCGGAGGAAAATTCATATCAATATCTATAGGGACTTTCAGCCAGAACCAGCCCGTTTGGTACATATACAGTAGAATAAGATTATGTTACAGACTTTAAGGTAACTAAAAGACCATTTTATTTATTAAACTAAAAGACCATTTTATTTATTAGTTATTTATACATGTATATTTAGGCACTGTACCGTATATAAGTTTTTCTGGATGTGCACTGAGCTTTGTCTGTGTTTTATGTTATGTCTCTGGTTTTAAATATATATTGCCATGCTCAGTAGCACTCCTCTGTGAAACTTATATGCTTATATATATGTTGTGGGTATTTTGGGGGTTCAATTTGAGCTTGTAGGTGTTCTGTATGTTTTACAGACTTTAAGGCCCATATTAACTAAATGGTGCTAAGCTTTAGCATGTCTTAACTTCTATTCATTTGAATGGGAGTTAGGCCGTGCTCCCGGATTGCACCGTTTATAGAATATGGGCCTTAAAGAGGTATCACCCACAAATAGTTTTGCTTGAGTGAGTGATAGGAGTGCTTTCTTCCCCCATGTAAACACCCCAATGTAACCGAAGCAAAACACCTCCGACCTCAGAAATAAAAAGAAATACTTTGCAGACTTCTGGGTCTAACGTGGGAGGAACGAAGCTCGGGTTTGTAATGTTACGTTCCCTGGGTCGCAATGAAAACGCAGAAATCTTGACATTTCGCGCATCCGTAACCGTATAGAAATGCCGCATGCGCGATTTATTGCAATACCTCACTAAAAGACATGTGAGCAAAGCGTCACCTGCGATAGCGGCGAACCCGAACGTGTCGCACTGACGGGATTAAAAAATCCGACTTTATCTCTTTCATGCTGGTCCCTTTGACTTCAAACACACATTAGGTTGAAGGGGGTCAACACGGGAGCGGATTACAGGAGGAAAGAGGAGGCGTTACTGTATCTCAGGGGGGCTCAACTCCAGTCCCCCCCCCCCCCCCCCCCTCCAACAGGTCAGGCTTTCAGCCCAGGTGGCTCAATCAGTCCCTACTTCAGCACAGCTGGCTCAATCAGTCCCTGCGTCAGCACAGGTGACTCACTCAGTCCCTGCTTCAGCACAGGTGGCTCAATCAGTCCCTGCTTCAGCACAGGTGGCTCAATCAGTCCCTGCTTCAGCACAGGTGGCTCAATCAGTCCCCGCGTCAGCACAGGTGACTCAATCAGTCCCTGCTTCAGCACGGGTGGCTCAATCAGTCCCTGCTTCAGCACAGGTGGCTCAATCGAAGACTGGGCCACTGATTGTAGCTGGGATATCCTGAAAACCTGATCTCTTGGGGTCTTGGAAACATGGAACATGCATGATCTGTGATACGAGCAGTGTGCATACTTGCTCCACCGGTCGGAGTGGCACGGCCGCCTGGATAAATCCCCCCACAAGGGCAACATTCCCACTTGGTCTGTGGAAGTGGAATTGAATGGAGGTTTGCTGGCTTCCACATAGAGATTCAATAGCTAAGTACATTAGAGAAAGTTTGTAGCGTTGCAAGTTGCAGCGTCACTCCATCAGCATGCCAAGGCATGGGACTTCTGTCAGGCAGGGCACAGCTAATTACTAGTCACACTACAGGAATGACAGCTTGGCACTAGTTACACTGCACTGTGGCTGCCACTGTGGGAACAGATATAATTAACTCATTAAGTAGCCTCTGATAAGGTCATACATAATACATTAGCGGATTTGTATTTATTAATAATATGGGGGTAGAAATAAGTTCGATTCTCTGCAGTCACCTGGTATACACTTTGCCAGACAGACACTGAATACAAGAAAGACAGAAAACAGATCTTTTTCACATCCGCCCTGAGAAACTCCCAGGGTTTCTTATTAACCCTTCCACCTTGAAAGACATTAACACATTGCACATCAATGGGCTGTCCATGCATTAAATAGGGGGGGGGGAGAGACAGCGCTTTGTTTTATCGCCAAATGGATCACATTTAATTGCAAATACATAGCAATGGGTTAATTGCTCTTGAAAACACCAGAGAGACTGTGCTAACATTTGTGGGGAGGGGTAAAGTGTAGGAGGACAGACAATATAGTTCTACATATATGAAATGATAATGTATAGAGCTTCCCCAAACTCAAAGATGTATTCTCTGTACAAAAACGCTAGGGTTAATTCTCAAAAGATATCCCAATCTGCACTTACTGCATTTCTGCAGGAACAATACGGTTACTGGGGGTGGGGTGGGGGGGAGGGTGCTTTTCTGCTTACATTTGTGTTATTAGGGTTTCTACCTACAGAGATAGCACAGGAGACCTGAGCTGGGCTAAAGAGTTTCTCAGTCTTTAGGAGGAGCCAGTGAGCTGCATTTCCAGAGATGTGTGCACAGATCTACACTGGAAACTTTCACACAGGTCGCATGGTGTGTTTAAATAACCTGTTCTTAATTCCAAAATGCTGTATTAACCCCCCACTCCCCACTCACCCCCCCCCCCCCCCCAAAAAAAAACACACTATTTTTTCCCAGTACACATAATATAAAAAACTGGCCAGCTCTGATTCGTTTTCTCTGTGATAATCCAGATTTTAGCTTCTCATGGAGAATTCTCAGCAGTGACAAGATTACCCTTTCTTCCCCCCAATTAAGTCATTTCAATAGAGCCCCTCCAAAAAAATCAGCAATCCTTTACTTGGAAGTTGTCATTAACCGAGTATGTTTAAATTCGTGTCTTTTCCGCGAACCTTTACTACCAACCGATTTTAAGTCATTTAACAGACTCTATATTTTTTTTTGACAAAAATGTTTAAGCCATGCTTTAAAATAAAGTGAGGTGTTTAAGTTGTTATTCAGTAAACGGGATAATAATTCTAAACAATATATTTTCCAATACAATAGACAATTCTGACATGTGTTGTTTGCAATGATAATCATTTTATTTTAAACGTCTAGTTCTGCTGTACAGAAACATTTCGTAGTGATTTTCGTTTAAAACTCCATGGAACATAACCGATCTGTTTAATTAAAGTCACTGGTCCCTATACTAAAATAAAAATAATAATAATTATTATTAATATTATTATTAATATTATTATTATTATATAGTTATCTATTTCCAGAGGGGGTTTGAAGAGATTCTTATAGCAGAGTCGGCTCTTTGTACAGTATTAGTAAAGAGTTTTTGCATTTCCAATTGTTGGTTACATTTCTTGCTCCTGGATTTAGGATATGTCACGTTTGCATTTGCTTTACAAATCTTCTGCCTCTATTTTTTCTCACCCTAAAAACATAATATTTGCATGGACAAATCAGGCTGATATTGAGGTAAAATTAATTGTTGTTGTATTTATTTTTTATAAGCCCCATTTGTATTTCATATATATATATATATAAGAAACACTTTTACACATTGACAAAGAATCATTAAATATTCAGTCTAGGGATGAATCAGAACCAATGCGATAATGTGAAGGATGCTGTTACAGGGTATTTAAAACAGTACATTTGCATATATATTCTCCTCTAGGAATTGTGTTAAAAAAATATATCATGCATAGTCTGAAAAAATGCATGGTTTGAAAATTTAACTCGTGAACCTAAATTCGACTTCAAATCAAGTTTCACTGCAGTTTTAAGTGGCTCGTTTGTAGATAGAGGAGAAAATACAATACATTAAATATAATAAAACGCTCTTAACCCCTTACACAGTACTTAGACTAAGACTTTAATATAATAGAACAATTATCCAAACTGTAACTCAATTATACATTTTCTGGATGCAAATTAAAATCCTCAGCAGAGAAAAACACAACTGATATAAGGACGCTATTTTCTTGTACACCCATTAATTACACTATAAACAGAACCAGAACCCAAATCCGCTGTCTCCTCCCAGAGACCAGAACCTGTTTATCAGAAGCACAATGTGGAGTCACTTATAGCAAGAGAACAAACAGCAAATAAGCACTTCAAGTTCTGTCATATCACACTATGTATAGGGTTGTGAAGGCCCCCCCCCCCCCGGGCAGCTGAGATGACTGATGTATAACTGTAATTTTTCCCTTTCCATCAACAACTTGCTTTTATTCCTCGCAGTTAACCCTCCCCATGCCAGAGAGGGGCCCTGCATAGCCTTGTGCAGCAATCCAAGCCGGCCCCTTTAGGCTGATATGGTTAAATCTGAAATAATTTTTTTAACTCTGCGCTGAAAAGGTGATTTGTATTTTTTACATTTCCATCCTTGTCGCAGAGCAGGTTACTTTGATATCAGCCAAGGGGGAGCTTTGTAACCCTGCTCAATGTTATCAATATGGGACAAGTTTTACTTACAAATAAATAAATAAACAAGATACAAACCTTCTTTTGCTTTTTACGGTAGTTTGAGTTATGTCAGGATGTTACATTACAATATTATATGTATGGTTAACAAAATATAACAAAATGTATTTAAACATAATTTCACAGGTAACTGGAAGCATTATTTTAAACAGGAATAAAATAAAGAATAATCGAAAATTCTAATACTTAGTTGTAGAGATTCTCTTGCAATGTAGAATATTAGTTGTCGTCTTTTTCTATTTTATTTATTAGCATGAAGAAGCGATGCCCATTCCCATTCCAGCTGAGCCAGGCTACATAGGAGATGTGCTTGTTATTCTGCTGCAGGACACTGCCAGTTCGTAAGAAAGTCATTAAGCAGAATAACACTTTCTTACTGACTCAACCTACAGAATATTCAACATCCATTTAGATAAACCCAACTTCTTCTGAACGTCACATTGAAACCAAGAAAGGACAAAATATTCCCTCTGACTCTGTGCCCAGAAGATGCCCAGTGTGCCCAGAAGATGCCCTTTGTGCCAAAAAGATGCCCTGTGTGCCCAGAAGATGCCCTGTGACGCCTAAAGATGCCATGTGTGCCCAAATGCCAGTGGTACCCATAAGATGCCCTGTGTGCCTAAGATACCCTGTGTGCCCAGAAGAAGCCCTTGTACCCAGAT
Source organism: Ascaphus truei (assembly GCA_036426205.1). NCBI lineage: Eukaryota > Metazoa > Chordata > Amphibia > Anura > Ascaphidae > Ascaphus > Ascaphus truei. Next base: position 49,915 of record WSYH01001361.1, read on the forward strand.
ATGCCCTGTGTGCCCAGAATATTGCCCTGTGTGCCCAGAAGATGCCCTGTGTGTCCAGAAAGCCCTGTGTACCCAGAAGATCCTGTGTGCCTAGAAGATGCCCGTGGTGCCCAGGAGATACCCTCCTTGCCCAGGTGATGCCCTGTGTGCCCAGGAGATACCCTCTCGGTGCCCAGAAGATGCCCTCTCTGTGCCCAGATGAAGCCCTGTGTGCCCAGGAGATGCCCTGTGTTCAGCTGTGAGATCAGGGTACAGGGTGGGACAAGAGCAGCACAAAACATCCTCTGCAAACCCCCTCCCAGCACACACGTGTCTACAAGGAGCAGCCAATGGGCTGCGGGCAGGGGCTGACGTCAGAGGCCCTGTAGAAAAGGTGCAGTGCTCAGTGCACAGGAGACTGCAGGGCTGGATACAGCAGGAGGCCTCACTTTAAGGGATTACAGCCAGTCCATGCAGGGCCCTCCTCCTCCTCCCCAATTACTCACACGCAGCCCTGCAAGGGAAACTTCAGCAAGCAAACAACTGCCCTATCAGAGGTGCAGCCTCCAGCACCATCAGCCTCACCTTCTGGGCAGTTTTTGTTGATTTTTAGTGCTTAATAAATTTGCTATTTTTTCTTTCTTTTTTTGGTCCCATTCTGCATTTTTGACAACTGTCTTCAGGGATCCAGGAGCTGATATAGTGATCCCCCTGTGCTTCGGGATCCAGGAGCGAGATAGTGATCCCCCCTTGCTTCAGTAGATGCAGAGCTGAGATAGGGATCTCCCCTGTGCTTCAGGATCCAGGACCTGAGATAGTGATCCCCCCTGTGCTTCAGGGATCCAGGACCTGAGATAGTGATCTCCCCTTTGCTTCAGGGATCCAGGAGCTGAGAAGTGATCTCCCCATGTGAGAGGAGCCTTTGCTGGAGTAAAGATCACTGGCCCAGCTCCCTTCCTTCACTCCTCTCTGCCTGTGAGATCTCCCTCTCCCCCCACCGCAGGTATCCTCAGTTATCCTCTCTCTGCTGACTGACAATTCCCACTGAATTCACATGCGACCATTTCCAGATAAGGGAGAGCCCTGCTCTGATACACAAATACACATTGGGATCTTCTCCAGTCTCTGCGGCTACCTGAGCTAACTTAGTGATGTCCTGCAGGGCAGACTCCTAGCCCTGCTGCAGATCTTGGGGACAGACACATGACATTACAGTGATGGGCAGCCTTGGACTTTTCCATTTCTTCTGATTCTTGTTGTTGTTGTCACCTGTGTTGGGTTTTAATCTGCGGGACAAAAGGACAAGTCCAGGAGAGAGGCTCCTTGATTGGGGTGACACCCAATGCATGGCTTAGGACTGCAATTTATGGAAGTGACCTCCAGCTACCAAGCCATCTGTAAGATTCCCACATTGTCATTTCCACGCACCCGAGATGCTTTTCCACAGCCTGTCCGGGGGAGAGATGCATGAGTCATTGATGAAATGGACAGGAGGACCAAGAGTGAAGCCATCAGCTGCCCATAGACAGAGGGGAAACGGAAACGGTAGGCAGAAACCGGGGTGTTGAATTCCATTTGTGTGGGTTGGCCGACGTGGTTGGATGGTGTGGTTGGGCGACTGGGCGGTTGGAGGTGGTGGTTGGGTGACTGGGTGGTGGGATGGATGGTTGGATTGGGTGGGTTGGTGATGGGTGGTTGGATGATGGGTGTTGATGATGGTTTGTGGGTGGGCCAACAAATAAATAATAATCTGGAACATAACTAAATATACAAAGCAACCCTAACAAAGTAAGAAGAGAATGCGCGTGATGGCCAACTCCCTAATATAAACTGTCAGGAGTTATTAAAATAACATTGTTTTTTGTAATGTCAATTTACTTCTATACTTTAGTGCAAGACCCTAATGTATTTATAATTTATTTGTTCCTATCTGCAACAGGCCAGATTACGAATCCACATTGGCAAGTACTATATCAAACCAGTGTGGTTGTTAGAAATACAATGTTACAGTCACCGTGCTGTTAACATGTGAGTAATATCCATGTGTAGGTTCGAGAAAAAGCATATTAGTTACTGGGGAAACAAAAACTTAATTAACAAAAATAAATCCACTTCTTAAATAACAATAATCGGAAGAACACGTTATTAAACAAATAAGCCATATTTATTGCATCTAATTGCGTTACCAATCCAAGCACATTGTGTGATTCTAACAGTTTGGGAGCTGGTTATAAAAGATAAATAAATACAACTTAAATGTTGTTGAAGGGATGCGAATCCGAATCTGAAGTTCACTTAAATGTAAATTTTCTACTAAGAATTCAATACTTTTGCGTTTCTTAGATTATCAAACCAAATCACCAGATTTCATTACACTACATTCATATTTCTGAATTACGTTTTAAACACACACTCACACACATTATATATACATTTATATATATATATATATATATTATAATATATATATATATATATATATATAATATATATATATATATATATAATATATATTATATATATATATTATTTATATATTCTATAATATATATATAATATATTATGCTTTGGGTGCAGATAAATAAACTTCATGTCTTTTATAATTATATATATAAATAAAAGGAATTATTATGCAGACGCAAAAGCACGCTAACGCGTATAGAAATGTATTTACCAGGTATATGTCAGATGAATAATTTTGGAAACGTATTCTGAAGCGTTTCTAGTAACAAATACGAAAATACAATAAAAAAAAATAACAAAGACACACGTGTCATTATTTACCAGTTCACTCTTTATAAACAGACATATGCACCTGATATGTAACTGAATACACAGAATTCTGTGACATTTGTTTAGTGGGAAGGATAGGATTATCTTAATGAACTCAACATGTTAAACAGCCATACTGTTTCGGTAATATTATCAGTATTATCTACTAGGAACAAGGCACAGAGTATGTAGTATATATTGATGGAGAAGTGTATGTACTGTATATATTATTAGTATATATAGATATATATAATATAATTAATAATTAATTTATATATATCTATATATATATATATATATATATATTATATATGTATATATCTATCATGTATATACTATATATATATATACACACACACATATATATGTTTCCCCATTAATATATTACGGATATGCGCACAAGCAGACTAATTAAAATATTATTCTCACAGGAGAAATGCTATTTACCCTCTTTGGATTTCTAAATTTGTGTGGGGATATTTCTCAATTGCGATCACACTATTTATAATAATATCATTTTATTCGGTTTTTTTTAAACTCTTATTAACATTTATTTTGTGCACTCAAAATGATCTTCTGCTTTTCATTGTGTTCGCAAATGTAAAGGATCTTCTAAATAGACTTTACAAACAGCGCTAATTTCTACACAAGTCGGCATAGCTTTCTTTATTGAAGTGGAAAGGCCTAATTATTACGAAATAAAACCAGCAAACAGCAACAAAAAAAACACACATTTTTTTTATCAGCTAAACTCTGCAATTTGTGTACTTTCTTACTTATTTTGCTTTTTTTTGCCCAATAATGAGCACACGGAAGAAAGATTCCTTCTCAACAACATCATTTCTTATGACTTATTTTTTATCTAGGCAGCACACAGATACAGTTTGTGTCCTAATTTTACGATTCCCAATCTGCAAATAATTATGAGGTATTGTTGTGCTTTAATCCTATATGCAACACACGGGACCCCAAATAACCCTAAGGGGAGACATGGGCGCTTGTCCCCCTCCCCTGCAACATTGCATTATTTCCGGGCACTTTAGCAGTGTCTGGAAGTGTCATCATTTCCCTTATTTTTAGAGAAAATACCCCAGTCCTGTTTTATATAATGGCCTCCCTTATTTATGTTATACACCTATATTATTCTGTGTAGGACACGCTTGGTAATTGGATGGAAAGAGATGTCTCTCTTTTTAACAGGATTGTGCACGTTTTGCTGGCTCATGCACTTTGATTACAAACATTTCACACATTACATGACAACTATGATGCAGAACTGTGCGGTTCCGAAGAGATCTGGGTTTTTTTTTGCCAGCTCTCTCTCCTTTCCTTTTAAATTCGCGTCTGCCAATGAAATGACAAACGAAACCTTTTATCCAGGTGACTTCTCAGAGCCACTTTCCCAGCTGCAGTGTGAGGATCACCCCTGTTAGGTTTTCATACTAAACACTGCCCCGGCCACCTACCCCATGTCACTTACTAAAACATGGGTCCCTTTGTGTAGATTGTAAACTCTGCGGACAGGGGGGGCGATTGCACCCCTCTGTGCCACTCATCCTTGTGTAGCTGTTGCGTGTGTATTGTGCGTTGTGCAGTTGTGTAGATGGTGTGAGGGTAATATGCTGTGTGTGGCTCCCAGACCATGCCCTCGGTGACCGGTGACCGGACACTGCCTGTGTGCCGCTGTGGGGGAGATTTCGGACCGGTATTACCCTGGCTGTGGATAAGCAGTGGCACATGCGCTGCTGAAGTGCTGTGAATGTAAATTAAACCTGGAATCTGAGCTCACCTGCTTCAGCAAAGATGGCAACATCTACTGCAAGGAGACTACTACAGGTACCTATCTCCTTAACCCTTTCAATGCTTACAGTGTGGCAGGGAGCTGCAGCAAACCCCCCCCCACCCCCCCCCCTGTACCGGACAGTTAGGTAATCACGATTAATAAGGTTTCATTTTATTTTACAATACAGGACACATCTCTCTGGCCTGAGTCTGCACTGTGGCACGAAGATTTTATTCCAAGGCAAAAAAATAAAAATAAGTCAATAATAATTTAAATGTTATATATTTATGCAGTGAACACAATAGTTAGGACTTTTATACATGAAATGTTTAAACTATCCCAGGTCACAAAGCTACTGGCCTTTGAAAATGCGCCAGAAATGTATAAATCCGAATATACTACAATATACTTTAAATGCAGCATGAAGAGCTGGAAATACATATAGTTTTGTTCACAATATATCCCAGTTTATACATCACTGCGACATGGAAATTCTGCACAATGTTTGCTAAGTCCCACTATAAAATCCAATATTAATATTTCTTCAACCAGCCAATAAAATATAAACTCCTAATGTTCTAAAAATATACGGAATAAAATTAATCAAAAATAAGACGCTGGCACAGAAATAATCATTTCTATTCACTGGGAGATATATATAAAATCTCCAGAACAGTTGCAACTCAACCATGTGTGAGGTTTCATGGTAAATTAATTACATTTTAATTGTAATACATTTCGGTTGGCAGATTGAATACTCTCAAAATTGGTATGTGTAGTTTTCCTTAGGAAAGGCGAGAGAAATACTGGGAAATGAGACTATCAAACGAATACAAGATGTCTCACATCGCTGTACTTTGCTAGCTTACCTCTTAATATTTTCCACTGACTTCCTACACACCGAATGACCTTCAATCTCTGAACGTTTGCACACTATGAGCAAACATTATTCATCTGACAAGTATGAGAACTCTAACGCCATATTGTCGGCCCAGACTGTAACCATAATGTTTGGTATCACCATTTAAAAAATCCTTCCAAGAAGTACTCAGAACTTCGTGTCCAGAGAGAAAACATCTTTAAACCATCAACAATTTATCGTTTTCTGGAGATTAGACATTACCATCAATGATCCCAAAAAGTGCATATTTTCGTTTTTAAGTAACTAACAGCCATGCATTTAAATGAAACAAGCAGGTAGAGATGTTTTGTTTTCATAGACGTTATTTTCTATTGTTTATCTTACACTTGAGATCCAATATCTCTATCTATGAAAGAAAAAAGCCTGGCCCAATATAAGGTGCACTTCAGAATGTAAGAATCTCCAGCACCAAAGCTTATGTGAATTTGCAGAAGGTTTCCTTAGCTGAGGGATGCCGAAGGTTTCTTATCTGAGGGATGCAGAAGGTTCCTTAGAGATCAAGGTTCCTTAGCTGAGGGATGCAGAAGTTCTTTAGCTGAGGGATGCAGAAGGTTCATTGGCTGAGGGATGCAGAAGGTTTCCTTAGTTGAGGGATGCGAAGGTTCCTTAGCTGGGGAGCAGAGATTCCTTAGCTGAGAATGCAGAAGGTTCCTTAAGTGAGGATGCAGAAGGTCCTTAGCTGAGATGCGAAGGTTCCTTGACTGAGGGATGCAGAAGGTTCCTTAGCTGAGGGATGCAGAAGTTCCTAATGAGGGATGCAGAAGGTTCCTTAGCTGAGGGATGCAGAAGGTTCCTTGACTAAGGATGCAGAAGGTTCGTGGACTGAGGAGCAGAAGGTTCCTTAGCTGAGGGATGCAGAAGGTTCCTTAAGTGAGGGATGCAGAAGGTTCCCTTAGCTGAAGGATGCAGAAGGTTCCTTAGTGAGGGATGCAGAAGGTTCCGTAGCTGAGGGATGTCGAAGGTTCCTTAGCTGAGGGATGCAGAGGTTCTTAAGGATGTAGAAGGTTCCTTACTGAGGGATGCAGAAGGTTCCTTAGCTGAGGGTGTAGAAGGTTCCTTAGCTGAGGGGATCAGAGGTTCCTTAGCGAGGATGCAGAGGTTCTTTAGCTGAGGGATTTAGAAGTTCCTTAGCTGAGGGATGAGAAGGTTCCTTAGCTGAGGGATGTAGAAGGTTCCTTAGCTGAGGGATGTAGAAGGTTCCTTAGCTGAGGGATGCAGAAGGTTCCTTAGCTAGGGGATGTAGAAGGTTCCTTAGCTGAGGGATGCAGAAGTTCCTAGCTGAGGGATGCAGAAGGTTCCTTATGAGGGTAGCATGAAGGTTCCTTAGCTGAGGGATGCAGAAGGTCCTTAGCTGAGGATGTAGAAGGTTCCTTAGCTGAGGGATGCAGAAGGTTCCTTAGCTGAGGGATGCAGAAGGTTCCTTAGCTGAGGGATGCAGAAGGTTCCTTAGCTGAGGGATGTAGAAGGTTCCTTAGCTGAGGGATGCAGAAGGTTCCTTAGCTGAGGGATGTAGAAGGTCCCTTAGCTGAGGGATGCAGAAGGTTCCTTGGCTGAGGGGTACAGGAGGGAATATTCTCCTGACCCCGGCGGGCCTTTGTGATGACTTGTTGACCTGTGCCTAAAATGAGTGTCCCCTCTGTCCTTTCAGGAGGTTCTCTGTGCAGAGATGTGCCAGGTGTCACCTAGGGATCTCTGCATCAGAAATGGTGATGAGGGCCCGAGACTTGGTTTACCACCTCAACTGCTTCACATGCACCACTTGCAACAAAATGCTGACCACCGGCGACCACTTTGGCATGAAGGACAATTTAGTATACTGCCGGCTTCACTTTGAGACTTTAATTCAGGGAGATACAAGTCCACTTCAATCACTCGATGTAGCACCAGGGAAGGGCGGGGCTGGGCTCTGGGCTAACTCCTTGGGGCTGCCTTATTACAACGGGGTTGGGACTGTCCAGAAAGGAAGACCCAGGAAGAGGAAGAGCCCGGGTCCAGGAGCTGATCTGGCAGCCTACAATGCAGGTAAGCCCCATCGTGTATTTCTAATGGGGGGTGTGCACCGTGATTACCCAAACAGCTTCATTTATTAAAGCTCAGCTGATAATAATAGTTTAGCTGGGCATAATTATTTGCATCAAGTGCTATCAAGCTGCTAATTACAGGAGCCTGGATCTCTGCGCCTCTCACACACACACACACACACACACACACACACACACACCACACACACACACACACACACACCACACACACACCACACACACCACACACACACACACACCCACACACACACACACACCCACACACACCCTCTCTCCTCTGTGGGATTCTGTTGTTGCCTGGGATAACATATATGGGGACCCAGTTAACTCTTTCAGTGATGGGAGCATGCCATGTGTCGCAGGCTTGTCCAGCAGCGCAAGAGTTAAAACGGTTTCAGAGTCAGGCCCTGTCCTGCCACAAAGTGACAGACTTGAGTGGAGTGTTTGTTAATCAAATGTGAAATCAGAAACAGCTCATATAACCGAGGAAATCATCCGCAGTCCCAGCCCTGCATCAGGTTTCAGGCGTTGCATAAGTGTTCAATAAATAACAGGAATAGGGTTGATAGCTCCTTTCCTGACAGTTTTTGTTTAATAAGTGCAGCATTTGCACCGTAACAAAACACTTGTGTCTATTTTTAGATCGACTTAGTTCACCTCATAAAGTGGGAACAAAAACTTTTTTTTCTTCTATAGTCAGGACAATTGTATGCAATATACCCAGAAACAGCGCACTATCAGATCTAATGCATAGGTGTATTATCTGATATAACATTCATTCTATATGTACCCTGCACATTAATGGTCACCTAGAAAACATATCTAGAATATATTCATATATCAACACTTTCCACTGTAACAATTCTACATGTGTGGCATGTTCAGTATTTAAATACATACATGTGTGAGAACTACAACTCAAATTACACATTGCTATAATGTATCTGACACAACCAAACAAACTTTCATACAGGGTATGTGTGTAGGCCATATGTGGAGTGTTACACATGTAGATTTGCTGAGATAAATAACGACTACATTAAAGTTTTGCTTCATATAAATGTGAGATCATTTTTTTTTAAAGTTTCTTTTTTCAGACACGTTAAGATAACAAATACATATAATATATATTCGTAGTTCTTCGGAGAAATCTTTGGTATACTTTGGTTACAGAATAAACTCACTGGATATTCCCTTTGCTGTTTGATGCTCACACCTGATACATTTAAATCCACAGTTTGGTGTAACCGAGGCAGCTTTTAAATTGTTAGTTTGCGTCAAAACATTTTCATTCTTTCTCACTTTACTAGAAACGGTTACAGCAGAAATATGATACGAGCAATGGTCAGAATAAGAGAGAATATTAGAGAAGAAAATTAAAAATAAACTCCCATTAAATGTATTGTCTAATTGTTTCACCCTGGTGGAAAGAAGGATAAGTTATTCAGTGTTGTGTTCATTATTATTTATTATCATTTCACTGTAATATTTAGGCGCAAGTGTGATCACTTATATAACTTATTATATTCGTTATAGGTAAAACAAAACAAAAAAGTAATCTTTTGTATTTCCATAGTGTGATGCGAAGCTTAAACAAATATTATGTATACACTTATAGTATGACATACAGCAATATCAGGGCACTTTATCTGATTGATACAAGCGAAAGTATTAACAATTCCGAGTTGAAATTATAATTTTATAACTAGAAACAGGATTTCAGCTTTGTACTGGGGGCATTTCCAAGATTTGCAACTCTGACCTGCTGATTTCAAAAATATTTGACACAATTTTGTCCCTATTTAGATGTATTTTCCCAGATCTCATTTTCAAATAGTAATTCGCTTCTCTTGCCAACAGGCGGCAGATAAACTAAAACTTAAAAAAAAAAAAAGGAGAAAAATCGGAGCAAAAAAAACAAAACAAAAAAAACCCCCCCATTCCTAGGAGAAAATCGCTTTCTTTGAGCAATCTTGTGCATTTTTTGCAATACTTTTTTGAATCAGCAGCATGTTGTACTCACCATACTGCTGATATACTTAGAATTGAATAATTTAATACCAGCGCAGTATTAATAAAAACAACTCTGGGAATTATTATCAAAGTCTCCCGGCTCCAAAACTGGAAGAAAAAACGGTAACCAGATTTATGTAAAAAACCAAAACAAAAACATTTAATTGCAAACTAATGGGATTTAAAAAAACAACTTTATATTTGTATTTCTTTGTAATGCAATAGATAACATTACTGAGTTTGAAGTTATTCATACAACTTGCGGTGGGGGTGGGGGGCTGAGGGGGTTTAGGGATACAAAAAAAAAGAGGGGGAAGGGGGGTAAGGGAGGGGAATAGGATGGGATGATTATGGACATGACACGACAGTTGAATTAATAGGATTTTTAAAATAAATCTGGTGGCAGAGTTTTTCCTCCAGTTTGCAGCCGGAATACTTGAATAAATAATCCTCTAAACACATATTACGAAAATTCAGCTGTGTTTAGTGCTCTGCAAAAATGTTCATTATTTATGGGGGGGGGTGTGCTTCAGCAAATGTGGCGGGGGGGTGGGAGCCTTGGTTGATGTGCATGGAGCTTGACAAGTGGAAATAGCTCAGAAGGATACTGGGACTTCAAAAAAGACTTCTTTTCTCTCTCTCTCTCTCCTCTCTTTTAAAGAGTGCTTCTGTGATCGTTAATTTCTCCCTTCTCTGCTTGGATTGGAGTTTGATGGGCTTTTTTAGGTCGTAAATCAATGGCTGAAACTTGCCAACCACGAAGCACCTGTAAAGAATTCTGAGAGAAATACTCCCTCTGTGAATTCAGCTAAAACCTGCCCCAGCCCGAATCTTTTATTCCTTCTTGTCGGGTTCACGTTAACAATAGGGCTCTATATGTTCACTGGAAAATAAAGGACGTGTGAGTGCATAGTAAGAGCACCCAATGACTGGTAATGTTCAGATTATCTGCAGAAAAACTCAACCCTGAAACAAAACACCCCCATACAATGCACCCATTAATACAGCATGGATGTGGAAGATATATATGATCAATACTCTGAAAACAATCACGAATATGTTAACAGAATTGCATTATGTACGAGACACACATAAATACATGTGTTTATATATATAGTGGCTTATTAGTTTATGCTGTATGGTTTATTAACATTTTTATTATGTTGATAACTGTAAAAAAACACACAACACAACACACACACACTTATATATAAACTAATATAGGTGTATATATATATATATAAATAAATAAATAAATATATATCTATATATATATATATATATTTATATATATATATATATATATATATATATATATATATAGTTAAGGAATAACAATCGTCAGAAATAAGAATGAGTACACATTTGGTATTTCAATAACAACCTCCGGTATTTGGTGCTTGCAGCATCAACATTAAGATATTAAATTAGGCTCAGAGATTGAAACGGGTTGGAGTCTAAATATTAGTTCTTGCTCAAATTATGATTTTGTTTAGTGTGTGGGGTGTTTCTCTGCTTGAATAGTTAGGCTGAGAACTTAATTCCCAGGGAAAATAAAGTTTGCTGAGTTAGAAGGGAAGTTTTTTTGTGGATGTATTTTGTCCCTGTGTTGTGCTGGAGGGGGGGGGGGGGCTCCCGGGGTGGACCCCGAGACCCGCGTTATAACGGGGTTTAGCTGTATATAGCAAATGGAAATATTACTGTATGCTCATTTGCATGCCTTAGACAGGTCTGCACCATGTTATATGGTTTTGAAGCAAAAGGTGGCCTTGTGTTCTCATTTGAATGTAATTTCCCAGAATCCCTTGCTGCAGTGGAAGCACTGTGTGCTGGGTGATAATGGTGAAAGGCAGGGTTGCAGACCTGTCTAAGACATGCAAATGAGCATAGAGTAATATTGCCATTTGCTTTACTGTGGAGGGGTTTTGTCACTTTTTTACCCACCATAACTTAACTATATATATATATATATATATATATATATATATATATATATATATATATATATATATATATATTATATATATATACACATATATATAGTTTATATATAAATGTGTGTGTGTGTGTGTGTGTGTGTTTATTTACAGTTATCAACATAATAAAAATGTACTAATAAACCATACAGCATAAACTAATAAGCCACTATATATATAAACACATGTATTTATGTGTGTCTCGTACATAATGCAATTCTGTTAACATATTCGTGTATTGTTTTCAGAGTATTTGATCATATATATCTTCCACATCCATGCTGTATTAATGGGTGCATTGTATGGAGGGTGTTTTGTTTCAGGGTTGAGTTTTTCTGCAGATAATCTGAACATTACCAGTCATTGGGTGCTCTTACTATGCATCACACGTCCTTTATTTTCCAGTGACATTATAGAGCCCTAATTTTAACGTGAGACCCGACAAGAAGGAATAAAAGATTCGGGCTGGGGCAGGTTTTAGCTGAATTCACAGAGGGAGTATTTCTCTCAGAATTCTTTACAGGTGCTTCTGTGTTGAGCAAGTTTCAGCCATTGATTTACTGACCTAAAAAAGCCCATCAAACTCCAATCCAAGCAGAGAAGGGAGAAATTACGATCACAGAAGCACTCTTTAAAAGAGAGAGAGAGAGAGAGAGAGAAAAGAAGTCTTTTTGAAGTCCCAGTATCCTTCTGAGCTATTTTCCACTTGTCAAGCTCCATGCACATCTCAACCAAGGCTCCCACCCCCCGCACATTTGCTGAAGCACCCCCCCCCCCCCATAATAATGAACATTTTGCAGAGCACTAAACAACAGCTGAATTTTCGTAATATGTGTTTAGAGGATTATTTATTCAAGTATTCCGGCTGCAAACTGGAGGAAAAAACTCTGCACCAGATTTATTTTTAAAAATCCTATTAATTCAACTGTCGTGTCATGTCCATAATCATCCCATCCTATTACCCCTCCCTTTACCCCCCTTCCCCCTCTTTTTTTTTTTGTATCCCTCAATACCCCCTCAGCCCCCCACCCCCACCGCAATGTTGTATGAATACTTCAAAACTCAGTAATGTTATCTATTGCATTACAAAAGAAATACAAATATAAAGTTGTTTTTTTTTTAAATCCCATTAGTTTGCAATTAAATGTTTTTGTTTTGGTTTTTTTACATAAATCTGGTTACCGTTTTTTTCTTCCAGTTTTGGAGCCGGGAGACTTTGATAAATAATTCCCAGAGTTTGTTTTTATTAATACTGCGCTGGTATTAAATTATTCAATTCTAAGTATATCAGCAGTATGTGAGTACAACATGCTGCTGATTCAAAAAAGTATTGCAAAAAAAATGCACAAGATTGCTCAAAGAAAGCGATTTTCTCCTAGGAATGTGGGGGTTTTTTTTGTTTTGTTTTTTTGCTCCGATTTTTCTCCGTTTTTTATTTTTTAAGTTTTATTTATCTGCCGCCTTTGTTGGCAAGAGAAGCGAATTACTATTTGAAAATGAGATCTGGGAAATAATACATCTATAATAGGGACAAAATTGTGTCAAATTATTTTGAAATCAGCAGGTCCAGAGTTGCAAAATCTTGGAAAATGCCCCCAGTACAAAGCTGAAATCCTGTGTTTCTAGTTATACAATTATAATTTCAACTCGGAATTGTTAATACTTTCGCTTGTATCAATCAGATAAAGTGCCCTGATATTGCTGTATGTCATACTATTAAGTGTATACATAATATTTGTTTAAGCTTCGCATCACACTATGGAAATACAAAAGATTACTTTTTTGTTTTGTTTTACCTATAACGAATATAATAAGTTATATAAGTGATCACACTTGCGCCTAAATATTACAGTGAAATGATAATAAAATAATAATGAACACAAACACTGAATAACTTATTCCTTCTTTCCACCAGGGTGAAACAATTAGACAATACATTATAATGGGAGTTTATTTTTAATTTTTCTTCTCTAATATTCTCTCTTATTCTGACCATTGCTCGTATCATATTTCTGCTGTAACCGTTTCTAGTAAAAGTGAGAAAGAATGAAAATGTTTTGACGCAAACTAACAATTTAAAAGCTGCCTCGGTTACACCAAACTGTGGATTTAAATGTATCAGCGTGTGAAGCATCAAACAGCAAAGGGAATAATCCAGTGAGTTTATTCTGTAACTCAAAGTATAACCAAAGATTTCTCCGAAGAACTACGAATATATATTTATATGTTATTTGTTATCTTAACGTGTCTGAAAAAAAGAAACTTTAAAAAAAAATGATCTCACATTTATATGAAGCAAAACTTTAATGTAGTCGTTATTTATCTCAGCAAATCTACATGTGTAACACTCCACATATGGCCTACACACATACCCTGTATGAAAGTTTGTTTGGTTGTGTCAGATACATTATAGCAATGTGTAATTTGAGTTGTAGTTCTCACACATGTATGTATTTAAATACTGAACATGCCACACATGTAGAATTGTTACAGTGGAAAGTGTTGATATATGCAATATATCTAGATATGTTTTCTAGGTGACCATTAATGTGCAGAGGTTACATATAGAATGAATGTTGATATCAGAATAATACACCTATGCATTAGATCTGATAGTGCGCTGTTTCTGGGTATATTGCATACAATTGTCCTGACTATAGAAGAAAAAAAAAGTTTTTGTTCCCACTTTATGAGGTGAACTAAGTCGATCTATAAAATAGACACAAGTGTTTTGTTACCGGTGCAAATGCTGCACTTTATTAAAACAAAAACTGTCAGGAAAGGAGCTATCAAACCCTATTCCTGTTATTTATTGAACACTTATGCAACGCCTGAAACCTGATGCAGGGCTGGGACTGCGGCTGATTTCCTCGGTTATATGAGCTTTCTGTATTTCACATTTGATTAACAAACACTCCACTCAAGTCTGTCACTTTGTGGCAGGACAGGGGCCTGACTCTGAACACCTGTTTTAACTCTTGCGCTGCTGGACAAGCCTGCGACACATGGCATGCTCCCATCACTGAAAGAGTTAACTGGGTCCCCCATATATGTTATCCCAGGCAACAACAGAATCCCACAGAGAGAGAGAGGTGTGTGTGTGTGTGTGTGTGGTGTGTGTGTGTGTGTGTGTGTGTGTGTGTGTGTGTGTGTGTGTGTGTGTGTGTGTGTGTGTGGTGTGTGTGTGTGTGTGTGTGTGTGTGTGTGTGTGTGTGTGTTGAGAGCGCCAAGATCCAGGCTCCTGTATTAGCAGCTTGATGCACTTGTGCAAATAATTATGCCCAGCTAAACTATTATATCAGCGACTTTAATAAATGAAGCTGTTTGGGTAATCACGGTGCACACCCCCCATTAGAAATACACATGGGGCTTACCTGCATTGTAGGCTGCCAGATCAGCTCCTGGACCCGGGCTCTTCCTCTTCCTGGGTCTTCCTTTCTGGACAGTCCCAACCCCGTTGTAATAAGGCAGCCCCAAGGAGTTAGCCCCAGAGCCCAGCCCCGAGCCCTTCCCTGGTGCTACATCCGAGTGATTGAAGTGGACTTGGTATTCTCCCTGAATTAAAGTCTCAAAGTGAAGCCGCAGTATCATAAATTGTCCTTCATGCCAAGTGGTCGCCGGTGGTCAGCATTTTGTTGCAAGTGGTGCATGTGAAGCAGTTGAGGTGGTAAACCAGCTCGGGCCCTCATCACCATTTTCTGATGCAGAGATCCCTAGGTGACACCTGGCACATCTCTGCACAGAGAACCTCCTGAAAGACAGAGGGGACCACTCATTTTAGGCACAGTCAACAAGTCATCACAAAGGCCCGCCGGGGTCAGGAGATAAGTTCCCTCCTGTACCCCTCAGCCAAGGAACCCTTCCTGCATCCCTCAGCTAAGGACCTTCTACATCCCTCAGCTAAGGAACCCTTCTGCACTCCCCTCAGCTAAGGAACCTTCTACAGGTCCCTCAGCTAAGGAACCTTCTCATCCCTCAGCTAAGGACCCTTCTTGCAATCCCTCAGCTA
Organism: Ascaphus truei; assembly: GCA_036426205.1. NCBI lineage: Eukaryota > Metazoa > Chordata > Amphibia > Anura > Ascaphidae > Ascaphus > Ascaphus truei. The sequence continues at coordinate 65,411 of WSYH01001361.1, forward strand.
AGGAACCTTCTGCAATCCCTCAGCTAAGGAACCTTCTACATCCCTCACTAAGACTCTTCTGCATCCCTCAGCTAAGGAACCTTCTGCATCCCTCAGCTAAGGAACCTTCTGCATCCCTCAGCTAAGGAACCTTCTGCATCCCTCACTAAGGAACCTTCTGATCAACCATCCCCCCTCAGCTAAGGAACCCTTCTGCTGCCCTCTCAGCTAAGGAACCTTCTCATCCCTCAGCTAGGAACCTTCGCATCCCTCAGCTAAGAACCTTCTGCATCCCTCAGCTAAGAACCTCTCATCCCTCACTAAGGAACCTTCTGCATCCCTCAGCTAAGGAACCTTCTTGCATCCTCCTAAGGACCTTCTACAACCCCTCAGCTAAGGAACCTTCTGCATCCCTCAGCTAAGGAACCTTCTACATCCCTCAGCTAAGGAACCTTCTGCATCCCTCAGCTAAGGAACCTTCTGCATCCCTCAGCTAAGGAACCTTCTGCATCCCTCACTTAAGGAACCTTCTGCATCCCTCAGCTAAGGAACCTTCTGCATCCCTCAGTCAAGGAACCTTCTGCATTCCTCAGCTAAGGAACCTTCTGCATCCCTCACTTAAGGAACCTTCTGCATTCCTCAGCTAAGGAATCTTCTGCATCCCTCAGCTAAGGAACCTTCTGCATCCCTCAACTAAGGAACCTTCTGCATCCCTCAGCCAATGAACCTTCTGCATCCCTCAGCTAAAGAACCTTCTGCATCCCTCAGCTAAGGAACCTTCTGCATCCCTCAGCTAAGGAACCTTCTGCATCCCTCAGCTAAGGAACCTTCTGCATCCCTCAGCTAAGGAACCTTCTGCAAATTCACATAAGCTTTGGTGCTGGAGATTCTTACATTTCTGAAGTGACACCTTATATTGGGCCAGGCTTTTTTCTTTCATAGATAGAGATATTGGGATCTCCAAGTGTAAGATAAACATATAGAAATAACGTCTATGAAAACAAAACATCTCTACCTGCTTGTTTCATTTAAATGCATGGCTAGTTAGTTACTTAAAAACGAAAATATGCACTTTTTGGGATCATTGATGGTAATTGTCTAATCTCCAGAAAACGATACATTGTTGATGGTTTAAAGATGTTTTCTCTCTGGACACGAAGTTCTGAGTACTTCTTGGAAGGATTTTTTAAATGGTGATACCAAACATTATGTGTTACAGTCTGGGGCCGACAATATGGCGTTAGAGTTCTCATACTTGTCAGATGAATAATGTTTGCTCATAGTGTGCAAAATGTTCAGAAGTTGAAGGTCATTCGGTGTGTAGGAAGTCAGTGGAAAATATTAAGAGGTAAGCTAGCAAAGTACAGCGATGTGAGACATCTTGTATTCGTTTGATAGTCTCATTTCCCAGTATTACTCTCGCCTTTCCTAAGGAAAACTACAATACCAACTTTTGAGAGTATTCAATCTGCCAACCGAAATGTATTACAATTAAAATGTAATTAATTTACCATGAAACCTCACACACTGGTTGAGTTGCAACTGTTCTGGAGATTTTATATATATCTCCCCAGTGAATAGAAATGATTATTTCTGTGCCAGCGTTCTTATTTTTGATTAATTTTATTCCGTATATTTTTATGAACATTAGGAGTTTATATTTTATTGGCTGGTTGAAGAAATATTAATATTGGATTTTATAGTGGGACTTAGCAAACATTGTGCAGAATTTCCATGTCGCAGTAGATGTATAAACTGGGATATTATTGTGAACAAAACATTATATGTATTTCCAGCTCTTCATGCTGCAATTTAAAGTTATATTGTAGTATATTCGGATTTATACATTTCTGGCGCATTTTCACAGGCCAGTAGCTTTGTGACCTGGGATAGTTTAAACATTTCATGTATAAAAGTCCTAACTATTGTGTTCACTGCATAAATATATAACATTTAAAATTATTATTGACTTATTTTTTATTTTTTTGCCTTGGAATAAAATCTCTCGTGCCACAGTGCAGACTCAGGCCAGAGAGATGTGTCCTGTATTGTAAAATAAAACTGAAACCTTATTAATCTGTGATTACCTAACCTGTCCGGTACAGGGGGGGGGGGGGGGGTTTGCTGCAGCTCCCTGCCACACTGTAAGCATTGAAAGGGTTAAGGAGATAGGGTACCTGTAGTAGTCCTCCTTGCAGTAGATGTTGCCATCTTTGCTGAAGCAGGTGAGCTCAGATTCCAGGTTTAATTTACATTCACAGCACTTCAGGCAGCGCATGTGCCACTGCTTATCCACAGCCAGGAGGTAATACCGGTCCGAAATCTTCCCCCCACAGCCGGCACACAGGGCAGCTGTCCGGTCACCGGTCACCGAGGGCATGGTCTGGGAGCCAACACACAGCATTATTACCCTCACACCATCTACACAACTGCACAACGCACAATACACACGCAACAGCTACACAAGGATGAGTGGCACAGAGGGGTGCAATCGCCCCCCCTGTCCCGCAGAGTTTACAATCTACACAAAGGGACCCATGTTTTAGGTAAGTGACCATGGGGTAGGTGGCCGGGGCAGTGTTTAGTATGAAACCTAACAGGGGTGATCCTCACACTGCAGCTGGGAAAGTGGCTCTGAGAAGTCACCTGGATAAAAGGTTCTGGTTCTGTCATTTCATTGTGCAGACGCGAATTTAAAAGGAAAGGAGAGAGCAGCTGGCAAATAAAAACCCAGATCTCTTCGGAACCGCACAGTTCTGCATCATAGTTGTCATGTAATGTGTGAAATGTTTGTAATCAAAGTGCCACTGAGCCAGCAAAACGTGCACAATCCTGTTAAACAAGAGAGACAGTCTCTTTCCATCCAATTACCAAGCGTGTCCTACACAGAATAATATAGGTGTATAACAATAAAATAAGGGAGGCCATTATATAAAACAGGACTGGGGTATTTTCTCTAAAAATAAGGGAAATGAATGACACTTCCAGCACTGCTAAAGTGCCCGGAAATAATGCAATGTGTGCAGGGGAGGGGGACAGCGCCCATCGTCTCCCCTTAGGGTTTATTTGGGGTCCCGTGTTGCATATAGGATTAAAGCACAACAATACCTCATAATTATTTGCAGATTGGGAAATCGTAAAATTAGGACACAACTGTATCTGTGTGCTGCCTAGATAAAAAATAAGTCATAGAAATGATGTTGTTGAGAAGGAATCTTTCTTCCGTGTGCTCATTATTGGGCAAAATAAAGGCAAAATAAGTAAGAAAGTTACATCAAATTGCAGAGTTTAGCTGATAAAAAAAATGTGTGTTTTTTTTTGTTGCTGTTTGCTGGTTTTTATTTCGTAATAATTAGGCCTTTCCACTTCAATAAAGAAAGCTATGCCGACTTGTGTAGAAATGTAGCGCTGTTTGTAAAGTCTATTTAGAAGATCTTTACATTTGCGAACACAATGAAAAGCAGAAGATCATTTTGAGTGCACAAAATAAATGTTAATAAGAGTTTAAAAAAAACCCCGAATAAAATGATAATTATATAAACTGTGATTGATCTGCAATTGAGAAATATCCCCCACTACAAATTTAGAAATCCAAAGAGGGTAAATAGCATTTCTCCTGTGAGAATAATATTTTAATTAGTCTGCTTTGTGCGCATATCCGTAAATAGATTTAATCGGGGAAAACTATTAATATATGTGTGTGTGTATTATATATATAATATATATACATATATATATATATAATATTACATATATAATATATATATATATATATTAATATATATATATATATATATATTATATATATATATATTATATTATTATATATATATAACATACATACACTTCTCCATCAATATATCTACATACTCTGTGCCTTGTTCCTATGTAGATAATACTGATAATATTACCGAAACAGTATGGCTGTTTAACATGTTGAGTTCATTAAGATAATCCTTATCCTTCCCACTAAACAAATGTCACAGAATTCTGTGTATTCAGTTACATATCAGGTGCATAATGTCTGTTTACTAAAGAAGTGAACTGGTAAATAATGACACGTGTGTCTTTGTTATTTTTTTTATTGTATTTTCGTATTTGTTACTAGAAACGCTTCAGAATACGTTTCCAAAATTATTCATCTGACATATACCTGGTAAATACATTTCTATACGCGTTAGCGTGCTTTTGCGTCTGCAATAATAATTCCTTTTATTTATATATATAATTATAAAAGACATGAAGTTTATTTATCT
>WSYH01001361.1:69705-85527 GCA_036426205.1 Ascaphus truei
CAATAATCGGAAGAACCACGTTATTAAACAAATAAGCCATATTTATTTTAAGAAGTGGATTTATTTTTGTTATAAAAAAAAAAAAAAAAAAAAAAAAATGGGGAGCTGGTTATAATATAAAATAAATACGAGTGAGTGTGTGTTTAAAACGTAATTCAGAAAATATGAATGTATGTAATGAAATCTGGTGATTTGTTTGATATATCTAACAGAAACGCAAAAAGTATTGAATTCATTAGTAGAAATATTTACATTATAAGTGAACTTCAGATTCGGATTCGCATCCCCTTCAACAACATTTAAGTTGTATTTATTTTATATTATAACCAGCTCCCCAAACTGTTAGAATCACACAATGTGCTTGGATATTGGTAACGCAATTAGATGCAATAAATATGGCTTATTTGTTTAATAACGTGGTTCTTCCGATTATTGTTATTTTAAGAAGTGGATTTATTTTTGTTATAATTAAGCTTTTGTTTCCCCAGTAACTAATATGCTTTTTCTCGAACCTACATGGATATTACTCACATGTTAACAGCACGGTGACTGTAACATTGTATTTCTAACAACCACACTGGTTTGATATAGTACTTGCCAATGTGGATTCGTAATCTGCCTGTTGCAGATAGGAACAAATAAATTATAAATACATTAGGGTCTTGCACTAAAGTATAGAAGTAAATTGACCATTACAAAAAAACAATGTTATTTTAATAACTCCTGACAGTTTATATTATGGGAGTTGGCCATCACGCGCATTCTCTTCTTACTTTGTTAGGGTTCTTTGTATATTTAGTTATGTTCCAGATTATTATTTATTTGTTGGCCCACCCAACCACCCATCCATCCAACCACCCATCCATCCAACCACCCAGTCACCCAACCACCCATCCAACCATCCATCCCACCACCCAGTCACCCAACCACCCATCCAACCGCCCAGTCGCCCAACCACCCATCCAACCACCCAGTCGCCCAACCACCCACAAATGGAATTCAACACCCCGGTTTCTGCCTACCGTTTCCGTTTCCCCTCTGTCTATGGCAGAGCTGATGGCTTCACTCTTGGTCCTCCTGTCCATTTCATCAATGACTCCATGCATCTCTCCCCCGGACAGGCTGTGGAAAAGCATCTCGGGTGCGTGGAAATGACAAATGTGGGAATCTTTACAGATGGCTTGGTAGCTGGAGGTCACTTCCATAAATTGCAGTCCTAAGCCATGCATTGGGTGTCACCCCAATCAAGGAGCCTCTCTCCTGGACTTGTCCTTTTGTCCCGCAGATTAAAACCCAACCACAGGTGACAACAACAACAAGAATCAGAAGAAATGGGAAAAGTCCAAGGCTGCCCAGTCACTGTAATGTCATGTGTCTGTCCCCAAGATCTGCAGCAGGGCTAGGAGTCTGCCCTGCAGGACATCACTAAAGTAGCTCAGGTAGCCGCAGAGACTGGAGAAGATCCCAATGTGTATTTGTGTATCAGCAGCAGGGCTCTCCCTTATCTGGAAATGGTCTGCATGTGAATTCAGTGGGAATTGTGCAGTCAGCAGAGAGAGGATACTGAGGATACCTGCGGTGGGTGGGAGAGGAGGATCTCACAGGCAGAGAGGAGTGAAGGAAGGGAGCTGGGCCAGTGATCTTTACTCCAGCAAAGGCTCCTCTCACATGGGGAGATCACTTTCTCAGCTCCTGGATCCCTGAAGCACAGGGGAGATCACTATCTCAGGTCCTGGATCCCTGAAGCACAGGGGGGATCACTATCTCAGGTCCTGGATCCCTGAAGCACAGGGGAGATCCCTATCTCAGCTCCTGGATCTCTGAAGCACAGGGGGGATCACTATCTCAGCTCCTGGATCCCTGAAGCACAGGGGGGATCACTATCTCAGCTCCTGGATCCCTGAAGCACAGTTGTCAAAAATGCAGAATGGGACCAAAAAAAAGAAGAAAAAATAGCAAATTTATTAAGCACTAAAAATACAACAAAACTGCCCCAGAAGGTGAGGCTGATGGGTGCTGGAGGCTGCACCTCTGATAGGTGCAGTTGTTTGCTGAAGTTTCCCTTGCAGGGCTGCGTGTGAGTAATTGGGGAGGAGGAGGAGGGCCCTGCATGGACTGGCTGTAATCCCTTAAAGTGAGCGCCTCCTGCTGTATCCCAGCCCTGCAGTCTCCTGTGCACTGAGCACTGCACCTTTTCTACAGGGCCTCTGACGTCAGCCCCCTGCCCGCAGCCCATTGGCTGCTCCTTGTAGACACGTGTGTGCTGGGAGGGGGGTTTGCAGAGGATGGTTTTGTGCTGCTCTTGTCCCACCCTGTACCCTGATCTCACAGCTGAACACAGGGCATCTCCTGGGCACACAGGGCTTCATCTGGGCACAGAGAGGGCATCTTCTGGGCACCGAGAGGGTATCTCCTGGGCACACAGGGCATCACCTGGGCACAGAGAGGGTATCTCCTGGGCACACAGGGCATCTTCTAGGCACACAGGGCATCTTCTGGGTACACAGGGCTTCTCCTGGACACACAGGGCATCTTCTGGGCACACAGGGCATATTCTGGGCACACAGGGCATATTCTGGGTACACAGGGCTTCTTCTGGGCACACAGGGTATCTTATGGGCACACAGGGCATCTTATGGGTACACATGGCATTTTGGGGCACACATGGCATCTTCTAGGCGCACAGGGCATCTTCTGGGCACACAGGGCATCTTTTTGGCACAAAGGGCATCTTCTGGGCACACTGGGCATCTTCTGGGCACAGAGTCAGAGGGAATATTTTGTCTCTTTCTTCGGGTTTCAATGTGACGTTCAGAAGAAGTTGGGTTTATCTAAATGGAGTTGAATATTCTGTAGGTTGAGTCAGTAAGAAAGTGTTATCTGCTTAATGACTTTCTTACGAACATGGCAGTGTCCTGCAGCAGAATAACAAGCACATCTCCTAGTGTAGCCTGCTCAGCTGGAATGGGGAATGGGGCATCGCTTCTTCATGCTAATAAATAAAATAAAAAAGACGACTAACTAAATATTCTACATTGCAAGAGAATCTCCTACACCCTAAGTATTAGAATTTTCGATTATTCTTTATTTTATTCCTGTTTAAAATAATGCTTCAGTTACCTGTGAAATTATGTTTAAATACATTTTGTTATATTTGTTTAACCATACATATAATATTGTAATGTATACATCCTGACATAACTCAAACTACCGTAAAAAGCAAAAGAAGGTTTGTATCTTGTTTATTTATTTATTTGTAAGTAAAACTTGTCCCATATTGATAACAATTTGAGCAGGGTTACAAAGCTCTCCCCTTGGCTGATATCAAAGTTAACCTGCTCTGCGACAAGGATGGAAATGTAAAAAATACAAATCACCTTTTCAGCAGCAGAGTTAAAAAAATTATTTCAGATTTAACCATATCAGTCCTAAAGGGGCCGGCCTTGGATTGCTGCACAAGGCTATGCAGGGCCCCTCTCTGGCATGGGGAGGGTTAACTGCGAGGGAATAAAAGCAAGTTGTTGATGGAAAGGGAAAATATTTACAGTTATACATCAGTCATCTCAGCTGCCAAAGCAATCAGTAAGTTGTGATGCGGTGTCACAGTAGATGTTATCCTATAAACTGTCTTACATGGGGAATAATTCCGTCACCCAGCATATCACATGGAAAATTAATGCATAATGATATATCAAATGTAACCAATTACAGTCATTAATAAAATACAATTCCAGAGTTGAAACACACTGTCACCAAGATGTAATACTAATACAAACACGAATTGTGTTTTTGTTGTCATATGTTAGATTTATATTTATTATTAATATATTATTATTTATATATATATATATATATATATATATATATATATCATTAATTATTTAGATTGTATGTGTATATATATATATATTACTGAACTTAAACTATTAATATATATCTAACATTTGACAACAAAAATACAATTCGTGGTTGTATTAGATTGTGTGTGTATATATATATATACACAAACACACACTATTTAGATTCCAGGCCTTTGTGTATATAGAATATCCCTGCGCAGTTTTGATAACAATTAACCCTTTCATTCGCCCCTTTTAGTGAGATACAAAAACCATGCATGCCAAAATAAAACACACCTTACAAAAATAATCCGCATCTAGACATGGACCTGAAGAAGTAAAACTTTCACGATTAAGGCAACATTTTCGGCCGTTATTATTAGCTATTTTCATTGAGTATAAATGTTATTTTTTTGTATTTTGACACAAAAGGTTTATTCAACCAAATAACAACATTTGAAGCGGGTCACACACAAATATCAAAGGGATAGACACACCAAAAATATGCAAACAAATGTATTTTACTGACCAAAGACATTGTTTACATATTTATGCTATTTTTGTACAGCACCTTATACTGTAGGTAGTCTGATAACAGCGCACTATACAGCAGTATGGTCTATGCTAATTAACTGTTTACCCCAATCCCCTCCCATATATATATATACTATACTATATATATTTATATATACATAGTGTGCATGAGTGTGTGTGCGTGTGTGTATGTATGTATGTGTGTGTGGGTGTGTGTCTGTGCCCCAATCCCCTAACACTAATATATATATGTATGTATGTGTGTGTGTGTGTGGGTGTGTGTCTGTGCCCCAATCCCCTAACACTAATATATATATATATATATATATGTGTGTGTTTGTGTGTGTGTGTGTGTGTGTGTGTGTATGTGTGTGTGTGCTCTGGCACTATCTGGTGCCTGGGGGAGAGAGGTGGGTGGATTCTCACCGGGGAGAGAGGTTCGGTGTTGGACAGGGGGGCACTTGGTGCTTCCTTAATGGGCGGCGGGCAGGGATACTATCAGGTACGCGGGGGTGGGGGGAGCCCTGGAGGGGGGGTCGGGTGGGGGAATTGGTAGGGTGCATTGGGGGAAAGAAGGGGCGGTACAACGGGGGGGGGTGGGAACCACTGGGGGCAGGGGGGGGACTGGGGCTCATTGTAAACCTGTGTGTGTGTGTGTGTGTGCCACCGCAATAGATGCAGCAGTTTACTGTCCTGCAGAGATTTACTTAAAAACACAAGGACCTTTCAGGACTCTAATAGGATCCTGGCTAATCTGGCGCCGGGATATATAGTCAGACCCAGCCGAAGCGAAGCCTGCTGCTGCTGTAAACTTTGTGAGAGCAGCAAAGAGCATTTGTACTGGGGGCTTCATGCTTTGGCATAAAGGAACCTTCCCTGCAAATCCCAACATGAGGCATGGGAATAATTATTACTGATCTCTACTGTAACAGGAATTGTACCTTTGTGTATCTCCACTGCTTATTCCCAGTTTAAATCACAGGGTTCAGGATTATGTGCATGGATCCGTGTGCCTATATCACAATAATAAGTCCGTGTTTGTTAGTAAAGGGCTGCAAGCTTTTGTACACTCGTTTGAAAGAAGTGAAGAATAGAAAGAGGAATTTCTTAACAAAAGTCGCCCATTTTCCACAGTGACTGAATATGGGAAAACGTGGGGTTCATTGGGGGAGATAATCAGCTGATTATGAAACTGCACATTTCAGTAAAAAAAAAAAAAAATCTTCTAAAATCAACAATCTTGCAGAGATTTGTTTCTCAGCAGAACTGTAAATCTTCAGAAGGAAGTGATTCCTGTAACTACTCATAGTTCAAAGGGAAATAAAGCCCCGTGCTGGAAACGGATCTGAAATGATTCATGGGAATGACTAATGGATACATTCACACTTACTGGTATGAATGAAAAGAGGGCTGTACAACCTCTCACGTGGCTGATATTAATGTTGCTAAGGATAAAAAGAATTAGGCAGCTATTCTACAAGCAGATCCCCCCACCCCCCCAAAAAAAATACTGTTCTGAAATGAGAAGATGAAGTCCCCAATGTGTCATTTTGCAAGTAGGTGACAGGTGAACACATCACAGGTCTCCAGTTTCTCTCCATCCAACGCCTGTGTAGTAACGTATCATCCCTGGTATATGCCACCTGCTACCTAGCAGGACCCCAGAGCCATCACACAGTCAGATACCAGCTTCCAAGCTACTGTGACTAAACCCCAACAAAGGTCCCGCCGCCTCCATCAACAAAGGCCACAGGCTGCTGAGATGCAGGCTCCTCATTGGTCCAGATCACCAGTAGATTTCCTGTAGGTATCATTTTAGGGGGTTCCCCTGTAACACGTGAGATCCTTTAGTGCTGAAGCTCTGTACAGTGCTGGATATTTACACCGGGATAGGATGCTGAAGGTAAGGATGGGGGGGGGGGGAGTAGTTAAACAAATAGGATTGCAATGAGAAGAAGTGAGTGTGATGGGGGGAGGAGGAGGAGGAGGAGGGTGATTGATCTGTCATATGCTTCCCATGCCTCATACGGTCATTAGGACACAATATATAGCAGAGCATACAATATAGTAGGAATTAAAAGCATGGTTGTAGCTGCAGGCGCCTGGTACACTGTCTGCTATGGTGTTATGTCTTCATATATCAGTGACTGACACTGTGTAATTAATCATTTTACTCACATGGAAATGTGCTCTAATACATTCAGTGACACACAAGTCACGGTGTGTGCATTGGGCTTTAACAAGCAACAGTTCCAAGGATCCAGCCATGAAAGTGCAGGGAAGACAGAGATTTATACCTAGCACAGATAGGCTTGGCTGGTGATGGAGATATGAAGCAGGGGACCTAATGCTTTGTTTTCATGCTAACTGAATAGTTTATGTTCACTGTGTCTGTTCTTCTACTTTATAGGCATTGATGTGTTTCTAATACATGAGGCAGTTTGCTTCTTGACAGCAAGATCAGGTCTGCAGCTACCTGGGTGTCTGGAGGAACAGCACCAACGTGCCTTAGATTTAGCTGGATTCTGGACCAAACTTGAAACGATCGCTCCCTTCTTCCATATCCCACCTATGGACGTTTTATTCTGTAGCAATGTGGCCAGCGAGGGGGGCACAGGGACCCTACAATAATCCTATTCACAGCCATAAGATAATCAGTGCTCCACATAATACATAATACACTAACCCCAGAAATAAAAGCACGAGGACTTGTTACCCGAGCCTTATATTTACTATAACATCAATCAATTCACATTATCCCATCACATGAAGGGGCATTTGTTAGAAAACAAAGACAAATTCTGCGTGTCATTTAAAGCAAAAAAAACGTAGTCCTGTAAATAAGGTGTATTAGGATCACCTTCAGAATACAAATGATTAGGATATATACACACACCCCTACAACTAATTGCAATGAATACAGTGCCAACAGAAGCATATATACAATGATTGCAATGACATACATTATGTAAATGGGAGTTGTGCAAGGACCATATATATATATGTATTTATGTCTCCGGAAAAGAGATTCGGTAACAGATTAAAATCAAGTTATATTACAAAAGACAAACGTAGGGTGGGCACTAAATACAAAGATCTCTTCCCGTTCCCCTAATTTAAGAGACAGTTTAGGATTGGATCCTCTGCACACAGATGATGGAAAATGTTTTATCTCCATTTCTAAAACGGCCAGTCCCCCCCTCCCCCCCCCCCCCCAATAAATATGATCACAAAATGAATGGCATTGCTTTTGCTGGAAGCGACAGCGACAATTAAAACGACCATGTAATTAACTCTCTCAGTGTAGGTGTGAATTGCAAAGGTCCTGGCCTTGCAGCACAAAAGGGGTTAATAGAAGGGATCGGTATTTAATAATAGCAGTGGGGCACTGTGAGGATGGTTTAGAGACAACACCGCCTGTTTGGAGCATGCAGAATACAAAGAGCTAAAGAGAAGAAAACGGATTTTGTTGTATGCACTGGTGCAGCTTTTTCAACAGATCCATAAAACCCCTACACTGGGTGACACAGGGGGGTGGGGTGATAAGGGGGGTACTGGGGGAGGGGAGATGGTTATTTAGGTACTTGGCATTTTCCAGTGTTTTACTCAATATAAATAGCACCAATTGAATATAACCAAATACTGGACTTTAAAAAAAAAATGCATGTGTTGTATTAACCATTGTATACAAAATAAAACATGTTAAGTTTGTTTATTGGGGTCTTCTTACTGCCCAGAAACACCCCTCAAATACATGACTTGTTTTTTTTGTTTTGTTTTTTTTGTTCCATCTGGAGCAGGTTTCCCACATATTTTGCATGTGAGATTCTGCTGCTTGTATCTGGTAATTATACTCCCAAATGTAACAATTCCCCATGCACCTAAAGGGAGGTGGCGCTGGCATTTGCTTTTTTCGACTCAGTCACAATATGACAAAATGCATACAAAAAAATATTAACTAAATGTAAATAGAGTCAGAAAATAGCAGATAGCATTCTCGGGACATAATGTGTTAGTTTGTTCCCCGTGTTTGTTAAATCTTCAACTAAAGATACATGCATTTCACAGGAAAAAATCCACGTATTTGTTATTTCACATGATTCTTTAATCTCTTATCGATGAAACCAAAATGTGCGAATTTGCCTCTAGAAATGATTAATATATAAGAAGATAGATAGTATATCGATAATCGATAGACAGACAACCGATAGACAGGTAGGGGGTAGATAGATAGATCTATCATCGCTGAGCTCGATAGATCATACAGATAGATCAAGCATAGTAGCTAGATAGAGCTGATAACTCGTGCCGAGGCGTGCTGGGCGCACACCTTTCATATACCCTCCACTATGTGTGGAGTGTTACTTCCACTTGCACCCGTCCTTCTCCTTTGCCCGGTCTCCGCTGGCCCAGTTTGTCAATGCAACCATGGGAAGACCAAAATAGTCAATGTTTATTGATCCACATTCAGTGTTTATCCCCCAGTGAATCAGATACATCAGTTATAGGGATCTAGATTTCAATTAGATCCTTTTAACGCCTTCCATGCATGAGATGGTCTGGGCACTGATTGGTTTCAGTGGTTATTTATAAGTTGCACCTAATGCAAAGTGGGTAGGTGGTGTTTATAAATCTTATTTAGAAATTACTTTATTTGCAATGAATTCAGCGCTACTAATACTCACACTTCCAAGAGGTTTAATAATGCTGCAGTAGATACAGTATATAGTACCCCTCTGGTGTGTGTGTGTGTGTGTGTGTGTGTGTGGTGGGGTGTGTGTCGTGTGTGGTGTGGTGTGTTTGGTGTGGTGTGTTGTGTGTGGTGTGTGGGTGTGTGGAGATAGTAGAGAGAGAGAGAGAGATATCCTCCTCACCTTCCTTAACTCTCTCCTTCTCCCTCTCCATCATGCTTCTCATCTCGCGCGCTCTCTCTAGATCTAGATCTATACCTCTAGCCCCTTGTCTTGAGTCTGTCCGTCCTCCTTTGTTTGTGATAGCTGTAATGATCTATTCTCTTTGTGTGTGTGTGTGTGAACTATATGGATATATACTTCTTCTGTCTGTGAGAACTGTAAAGATATATACTCCTCCTGTGTGTGTTTGTGTGAACTGTATGGATATATACTCCTTTGTGCGAAAACTGTACGGATATATACGCTTTCTGTGTGTGGTGTAGAACTGTATGGATATATACTTGTTCTGTGTGTGAGAAACTGTAGGTATATATATAGTGTGGGGTGTGAAAAAAATGTTGGATATTACACTCCTCCGGTGTATGTGAGTACTGTATGGATAATATACCCTCCTTTGTGTGAGAACTGTATGGATATATACCACTCTTGTTGTGTGTGAAACTGTATGGATATATACCACTCCTGCTGTGTGTTGTGAGAACTGTATGGATATATACCACTTCCTGTGTGTGAGAGAACTATATGGATATATACCACTCCTGTGTGTGAGAGAACTGTATGGATATATAACACTCCTGTGTGTGAGAGAACTGTATGGATATATACACTCCTGTGTGTGAGAGAACTGTATGGATATATACCACTCCTGCTGTGTGTGTGATAACTGTATGGATATATACCACTCCTGCTGTGTGTGTGATAACTGTATGGATATATACCACTCCTGTGTGTGAGAGAACTATATGGATATATACACTCCTGTGTGTGTGTGATAACTGTATGGATATATACTCCTCCTTTGTGTGAGAACTGTATGGATATATACCACTCCTGTGTGTGAGAGAACTGTATGGATATATACCACTCCTGGTTGTGTAGAGAACTGTATGGATATATACCACCACTCGCTGTGTGTGTGTGATAACTGTATGGATATATAACCACTCCTGGTGTGTGTGATAACTGTATGGATATATACCACTCTTGCTGTGTGTGTGATAACTGTATGGATATATACCACTCCTGCTGTGTGTGTGGATAACTGTATGGATATATACCACTCCTGCTGTGTGTGTGATAACTGTATGGATATATACCACTCCTGCTGTGTGTGTGATAACTGTATGGATATATACCACTCCTGTTTGTATGATAACTTAACAAGAACACTACCAAGCGCAAAAGACTCCCCTCAGGTACATGAAAAAAGGAAAAAACACAACATAGTGCAATATTGCAAATGTAAGATTAAATACAATTTAAAGTAATGAGTGCCCACTCACTGGTAGGAGATTAATTCAGGCGTTTCCAGATTGCTGATCTGGAGCAGTAGGATGATAGAAATTCTCCCGAACAATATATAAATAAAAGAAATATATATAGTGCAATACAATTTTAATAAAACATATATAGGAACATTGAGCTCATTCAACTCACATGTTCCCAAAAGGATACATACCACTCCTGTTGGTGTGAAAACTGTATGGATATATATACCACCCCTTTGTGTATGATAACTGTATGGATAATATATATACCACTCCTGTGTGTATGATAACTGTATGGATATATACTACTCCTGCTGTGTGTGTGAGAACTGTATAGATATATACCACTCCTGTGTGTGAGAGAACTGTATGGATATATATACCACTCCTGTGTTGTGTGAGAAACTGTATAGATATAATACCACTCCGTGTGTGTGAGTAGAACTGTATGGATATATAACCACTCCTTGTGTGTGTGGAACTGTATGCTATATACCACTCCGTTGTGTGAGAACTTAGGATATAAACCTCCTGTTGTGTGGGAACGTATATATATACCACTCCGTGTGTGGTGAAACTGTAGGATATATACCATACCATCGTGTGTGTGAGAAGTCTGTATATATTACCACTTCTGTGAGTGTGAGAACGTATGGATATATACCACTCCTGTGTGTGAGAACTGTATGGGATATATACCACTCCTTTGTGGTGTGAGAAACTGTATGGATATATACCACTCCTGTGTGTGTCGAGAACTGTATGGATATATACCACTTCTTGTGTGTGAGAACGTATGATATATACCACTCGTGTGGTGGAGAACTGTAGATAATACCACTCCTGTGGTGTGAGAACTGTATGGAATATATACCACTCCTGTGTGTGTGAGAACTGTATGGATATATACCACTCTCTTTGTGTGTGAGAACTGTATGGATATATATACCACTCCTGTGTGTGTGAGCACTGTATGATATATCCATCCTGGTTGTGAGAACTTATGGATATTACCACTCCTGTGTGGTGTGAACTGTATGGATATATATCCACTCCTGTTGTGTGAGAACTGTATGGATTATATACCACCTCCTGTTGTGTGTAGAAACTGTATGGATATATAACCACTACTCTGTGGTGTGAGAACTGTATGGATATATACCACGTCCTGTTTGTGTGAGACTGTACGGATTATACCACTCTGTGTGTGGTGAGAACTGTATGGATATACATACCACTCCTGTTGTGTGTGAGAACGTATTGGATATATACCACTCCTGGTGTGTGTGAGAACTGTATGGATATACATACCACTCCTTTGTGTGGTAGCACGTATGGATATATCCACTCTGTGTGTGTGAGAACTGTATGGTATATACAGTACCACTCCTGTGTGTGTGAGAACTGTATGGATAATATACCACTCCTGTTGTGTGTGAGAATCTGAATAGTAAGGCATTGTCTACAGAACAGTAAATGAACCTCACAGTGAACACAGCAACCAGTCACTGTACAGATTCCCATCTCTCAGCTTGGTATCTCTCTAGTCCCCTCTGTTTTTGCACAATACATATATATATATGTTTTCCTATATCTTTCTCACGTTTTTAGTTATAATTATGTTCACTCTCACACTATGGAGCTATGTGCCTGTGGTGTCTATCTCTCAGCTCTCGTCTACACAAAGACATATACTAAAGTAGTTGTTATCTGTGTTTCATTCTCAAAGTTCATTGAGGAAATGCAGTAATTTAAATTTCAGCCAGAGCCCTTGAAGTGTTTTTGTTATGTGGAGTACATTCCGCTGGATATCTGACCATTTGGGATGGAGTAACCAGGTTCACCATTTGTACTTTATTCAATGGACAAAAAGTTCTCCCACTTAAATAAAATGGAAAATGCCTCTGATTGGCTGAGAAGCCCTTTCACCTCATTGTGGCCTGACCTGCCACTTGATTAATCTGCACTAACTGGAGAGCGGTTGACAAAGTTAAAGATAAGCTTTTATTGCACAAGCTCAGGATAGTTTTAAAACAAACCATTCAAGGGTTTCTTAAACGTAAACACTTACAATAGGTAATTTACTATCGGATGTGTGTGTGTGTGTGTATGTGTTATGTATTTATGTATGTATGCATGTATGTATATATATACTATATATATAATGTGTGTGTAGATATGTTTCCTTACCGAGTAGATCCGGATCCACATATATATGTGTGGGTATGTATGTATCTGTATACATACTGTGTGGATGTATAGTAATATATATATCTTATATTATAATGTATATATATCTATATCTATAGAGATATTATAAATTATGTATATATATATATATCATATATCTACACGTGTGTGTGTTTTTTGTGGTGTGTGTGTGTGATGTGTTTTTTTATATTATCTCTAATATAAATTTGTTTTTTCTTCTGTCTCTCCTGTTAGGACTCGTCTAGTCTGTATCTCTCTCTATATATCTCTTTTTTTTATAGTCTGTATTTTCTATTGTATGTGTGTTTTGATTATTATTACGTCCCCCCCCACACATTTTCTTTATGGTGGGTGTAATGGCGAAAGTCGGTTGCAGACCTTACATGTGAATGTGCTCACAAGTGAGCTTTTTATTATTGATACATATGTATACACGTATGATATATATTTTTTTGATATTCTATAATATATTTAGTCTTACATACGTGTATATAATATATGACACACCCAGACACACACACACACACACACCCACACACACACACACACACACACCACACACACACACACACACACACACACCACACACACACACACACACACCACACACACCAACTACTAATACTTACCATGTAACATGGATTATGTTATAGGCCCACACTGACGTATTGGGAATAGATATTATTTAATTAAATATTAAGAGACTTGCTAATTGCTCTTGAGTTTCGAGATGGTGAGGATCGTTCGGTGGAAGGTAGGCTGGCCTCGTTTCTTTCTAACTGGACTGGTCATCTTTAAAATTATTTATGGAAGGTTTTTTTTTTTTTTTTTTTTGAAGGTGCATTTTTCCTTATTTCAGTATCACTCACTGAACAATTAATGATCATGTTGTAGCTAGGTTTGTCTGGCTAGATGGAATAGGGTATCTTGTTTTAATTCAGTGCAGGTGGTACGTTTATAAAGACTTAGAGATTGAATAATGTAGTCCTTTTCGAAAGAAAATAATGAAAAACCGGTGATGAGTTTATCCATGCCAGAGAAACAGAGAAAGTCTATGAATATGGACTCCTGTAAGATGTGCTGTGCTTCCTGTGGTGTTTTGTTGCTGCTATCCAATTTCCACTGCTAAAATATTCCAATATATAAGATAGCATATAAAACACTTGGGTTATTGTTATAGTAAAATAATAATAAAATTTTCGCATGTAACGTTTATAGTAAAGGTATAACGCTCGTACATTAAATGTCCATTTCTATTGCCCTAGGATTGATAAACTCATTTTACACATTGTGATTTGTCCATCTAAAAGAATATAATTAAATATTGCCCACTCCACGCAGTTAACACTCAGTGTGCTAATATATCTGTGTGCCAGAAGTCAGTTGCACATTGTGAAATGGTCCAGAAGACTTGTGGGCCAAAGATAGACAAAATAGGGGGTGTAATGTTGCCGCTGGTAGGAATACAAGTGTTAGGTTTAGCTTCGCCAATAAATCCAGGGATGTTTGCTATTTGTCCCTGTTCTTTTGCTTTGCCTTGCAAGTACCAGGATACTGTTGAGAAACCTTTAACAAAAGAATGCGGATGTTTTAGGATTTCAGCAACACTTCTAGTCTCAAGGAAAAAAATTCAACTTGTAGACAGATTTGCCACAGACGGAACCCTTCCCCCTCCTAAATACACCTATAAATCCAAACTGCGCTCCCCATCAATTGTAAGTGAGCTCTGCACCATGCCTGTGCCATGGAATGCGTGGTGGGTGCCCTGGGTATAGGGTGAGCGGACACTGCACATCAGCCTCATCTCTCTCACTTGGTGAGTGTCACTCAGAGCCCCCCTCATCAGCACAGGGGGCTCCATGGCTGGATTGTTAACTTCACTCGGATGTGGACCATTGCATGATCGCTGCATACTCCTGCCTGGATCTTGTATTAGGCGGTGTAGTGCATCTGTATATATGGTATAAGTCCGAAGACTAATTCGGATCATTGGGTGTGTTTAGTTAGATTCGTCAGTGTGAGATATGTCCGGGCACGTTACAAATGTGCAGTTTACAATTCTGTAAATATAATCAAACATCACCATATGGATTGAGTTACAAAATATCCAAAGGACTGATTAAAACCAGCCCTGTATGAGAGAGTGAATGCTGATATTGTGTCTGTTTGTTGTGTGTGTATATATATATACTGTACACTCACACACACACACTCCTCTACACTTAAAAGACGAAGATTGTCCCCCAAATCCTTTTCAAGTCACAATTGCTATTTTTTGCTTCAAACGAAATGTGTTTGTTTTCTTCAAACCTTAAAGCATCTTGTGAGATTTTACCAATCTTATTCTGAAATAAAACCACACACACACACACACACACACACACAATATATATATACAGACATAAATATATATATATATAATATATAATATATCTATATATATATTATATATATATACTATATATATAATATCGAGGATAGAGTTTACACACACACACACACACACACACACACACACACACACTCTGCAGGGTGATGGGCACAAACTTTCTAGGACAAAGATCCATTCTTCCCAGGATTATAACTTAATACGGGACACGTGATTTCCACAATTGAGGAATAATATGTATGTTTCCAATAACATATTTCACAATATGTAAACAACGTATTCATGTCACATACATGTATGTACTCTATCCATGAATTGCGCTAATAAAGAAGATTCGTGTGTCAAAAAAGATTAAATCATGTTAAACAGTATTCTCCAATCAACCATCCAAATCAGATCATTAAATCCACACATAATATTGTTACATTATTACGGTTATTAAAAGTCCAAACACTGTTACCTCAGCAGGTCACTAGAATAAACTTTAAGAACACTGAGATATATTCAATTATTCACCTCTCCACCTCACAAAACATTTTCCCAGGGGGTCTATATAGGAACAGAACAATATAACAGTATAAAAAGTTCAATGTTATATTATAATCCTATTGAATACAGGGTGATGTAGTGATAATCTCGTTTCTTTACGAGATATCGGAAGAGCGACG
>WSYH01001361.1:85610-125886 GCA_036426205.1 Ascaphus truei
ACACACACACACACACACACACACACACACAGCTCCCGCTGTCATGCAACCCCCCTTTCTGTATTTATTCACACATTTATTTGTATTTATGGGACTCAGGGGGAGGGGAGTTTATCAGAGTCTCTCTGCTACATAACTGACACAGAAGGAACTCCATTTAATGAAGAAATAGAATCAGAAAGAACAGGGATGTTGTTCTTGAATAAATCTGGTGCTGTTTTTGCACACGTTTTCCGGCAGGGATAGCAGGGACAGTGTAATAAACACACGGGGATGTATTTGGGAAGTCAGCAGATCAGTAAATAGTAAGAACACGAGTTCAATGATTCTTTATATATGAGAGCAATCATGCAAAATCTCCTATATACATCACTGCTCAACTTAGGTAATAATTAGTCATTATTCGTCCTTGTGGCAACCAATAGGATACGATTTACCCTTTTCTCCCCACACATGTTTGTGTCTCACATATTCCCTATACAACCAGCTCTTCTGTTGCATGCATTTTAAATTTCACTATATGAAGAAAGGACATATAGGAACTATGTTTCATTATCCAAATGGGAGATACACCTTCATTTCCAAGTCTGCAGAAAGAAGCCTGTCTGTACAGGCAGTCCTCGGTTATCCGACACAATGCGTTACTCAAAATGGCGTTGTAAAGCGAAACGTTGTAAGCGCAACGTTTTTCCCATAGGAACAACACTGTTTAAATTAAAGGTTCCGTTCCGAAGGCATTTTTAAACACTAAAATACACCAATATTTTATGCATGCATAAGATATGCAGCACACACATCATTATATAGTGTATATACTGTATTATATATATAATATACATAATAAATAATATATTATATAGTATAATATAATATTATATAGTAATAATATTATATATATACGCTCTTACGACGACGTTGCAACGTTGTTTTATGTGAATTTGTATATATATATACACACTAACACAACGTTGCAAACGTCGTAAGAGCGTTGGATAGCCATTTTGGCGTTATAAAAATGAATATAGGTATGCATTGCACAGCGTTGGATAAGCCATTCTGTTGTAAGCGAAGCGTTGTAAACGAGAACTGCCTGTATATTAACTCTTCTCTTCATACTCCCCAACTCACAAAGTTGTGTGTGTGTATGTATATATATACACACAACTTTGTGAGTTGGGGAGTATATGTATATATATGTTTGGAGACTTTTAGTTGACAAATTGTAGGATGACATTATAATAAGAACTGAGAAGAGGTACAACAAGGGAAACACACTAAAAAGGGAGGATAAGTATTCAGAATAATTAAAGCAAACAAACTTAAATGATATACAAGGGCTAGGGACTTCATTTGTGCGGTTACCGACACATGACATTTAATGCCAATTCCTGGAGTCATATTTATAGCTTGTGAGGAGTTATCTTTTACTCTGTGGACATAAAAATATAAACCAATGTTCAAGAATGATTGGAAAAAAATCATAGTTCAGTTACAGCTCAGGATTCTTTAAACATCCCTGTGCTGTTATTAAGCATTCATGTGCTGTTATTAAGCACCCCTGTGCTGTTCTTACACATCCCTGTACTGTTATTAATCATCCCTGTGCTGTTCTTACACATCCCCGTACTGTTATTAATCATCCCTGTGCTGTTATTAAGCATTCATGTGCTGTTATTAAGCACCCCTGTGCTGTTCTTACACATCCCTGTACTGTTATTAAGCATCCCTGTGCTGTTCTTACACATCCCTGTGCTGTTCTTACACGTCCCTGTGCTGTTATTAAACTTCCATGTGTTGGTATTATAATTTGACCTGCTCCTTTTCATCCGCTTTAACATTCCTTTGGTTTACCGTTTGAAGCATGTAATTGCAATAATCCAGCAATAGCATGTTACAATACTACGAATACAACGTTACCCAACATACTGCATATGGGAGGTTTTTAATTAGATTGTCTTTTTTATTTATTACTAATAGAGTCCTCTTAACTGTGATTTATTTGCTTAACAATAAGGCATAATCCGTCATTTATTCATCTTAATTTCAACGAAATTAAAGTAGTTGCCTGCTGTATTACACCTAATTGCACTGGCAATGAAAAGAACTGAGATGTTAATCAAAATAAATTGAAGATAAACAATAAAATCATTAAATCTTTGCTGCACTAAGTGTAACTAATCCGTTTTGACTTGAAGCAACAGAACACAAATAATGAATCTGTCATTGTAGAAGGGCTCATTAAATAAACCCTGCACCAGGGTCCCTCTGAAAGCAACCCGCTCCCCCCCCCCTCCCTCCCCCATGTCATACCCCCTACTCCCACCCCAATACACAGTGAGGAAGAATGGATCCTACACAGGGGCAGTTAGAATATGTACATCTGGGGATATAGCAACTGTGCTAAACACAAACAGCTGAGCTGTCCATGCACATGGATACATTGCTGTATAAAAGAATGTCTGTATAAGGACAACTTAGATTGTAAGCTTTCCGGGGCAGGGATTTCCTTTCGTATTGTCTGACCTGGTTACGCTTATTGTGTTATAATTCCCTGTACTGTCTTTGCAAAGTGCTGAGTACACTGTGGGCACTATATACATAAAGATATACAGGTACACACATTGTGGGGCAAAGTTCAGGCACAGAGAGGGCCTCCTCTTCCCCTCCAAGCAGCCACTTTGGTCTCCTGTGGGTCACGTTGGCATTTGGAAGGGTTAGTAGGAGGAGCTTGCCAAGAGTTACATGATATTATAATGAGATGTACCAAGGTGACTGGCAGCTCCTCGGATAACAGGCTGCACCAGGTGTCAGGCAGGGGGCATAGCGCTGTACATCACAGCAAGCTTTCCTGACACACAGACCTTACAGCGAGGTATTAAAGCTGCAGTACAAGCTGCCGTTTTTTAAGAAATATGTATAATTTTTCCCCCATGCAATATGAGCATCAATACAATCTGCACACTGACAAGCGATTCGCTAAGCTGCAGATCGATCCGTTCTCCTGTAATCGATCGCTTGCTCCGGGTTATTTAATTCAGTTCTTGCACAGCATTCTGGGCAATGTAGTCCTGGAATATGATTGACTGGGCAGTTACTAGATACAATTGGTGCACTGCTAGAGAGAGGGCGGGGCTCAAGAGCCAGAGCCTATCAGAAGGGGAAGGGGCTGTCACTTTGGAAATGTTTCCTACATTAGAAACATTAAAAATGTCTTTAAAACTTTTTTTTTTTTCAATGCCACAACAAGTATTATCTCATAGCAGCGAACTGATTTATTAAAAACACACACACGTAGGATATTGCTGGGACTGCTGCTTTAATCCGTCAGATTCTCAGAGCAGATGAATGTCGTGTCCTTGAAGTGACAGGACTGCGCTCGGGACATTCTGCGCTGGCAGCCTCTCAAGAAAAGTGTAACTGACACCACAAGGAATACGCGGTGGGACTGAGGGGACAAGGAGGTCCCCTCGGTGTAACTTGTATTTCATTTACATGTAATGTAGATGTGTATATGTAACAGGAGTGGTGCTGAACTCCGTGTGATAAAGCGTGTATTACAAGGGCTGGGTGGGTAAATATCAGTGAGACTTGCTGTAGGTACATGGCAGATTATATATGGATAAGGAAGGGTCTGTGGTCGGGATATGGGATATCATATCCTTATCCGGCATTACCTGCCACTGAATGGAATAATCTGCATAGGCGCTTAGTGAATCCCGGTGTGTATGTATGTATGTATATATTTTTTTATTTGTATAGTGCCACCCATGTACTTAGCACTTCACAGTAGTAATAAACACAGCAATAAAACAAAGGTGTAATACACCATGTATAATGTGGCAAACATCCGCTGCTTTGTTTCCGCTTGAAACGTAAGGGATGTCTGTAATCAGGTTTCTCGATGCCTTGCACGTGGTGATAGTGATCTATCATGATGGTGGTCTGTGAACGCGCCACCACGTTCACAGACCACGCTGGGTGATACCGCTCACTCGCCACCACGCTGGGTGATACCGCTCACTCGCCACCACGCACCACGCTGGGTGATACCGCTCACTCGCCACCACACTCACACACCACGCTGGGTGATACTGCTCACTCGCCACCACGCCCACACACCACGCTGGGTGATACTGCTCACTCGCCACCACGCTGACGCACCATGCTGAGTGATACCGCTCACTGGGCCACCACGCTCAAGCACCACGCTGGGTGATACCGCTCACTGGGCTACCATGCTGCGATACCGCTCATGCACCACGCTGTGTGATACTGCTCACAGGGCCACCACGCTGACCTACCACGCTGGGTGATATTGCTCACAGGGCCACCACGCTGACGCACCACGCTGGGTGATATTGCTCACAGGGCCACCACGCTGACGCACCACGCTGGGTGATACTGCTTACTGGGCCAACCAGGCTGAATGCACCACACGGGCTGGTTATATTGCCTCACATGAGCCACCATGCGTAACTGCACCACAGCTGGGGTGATACTGCTACTGGGCCCACCACGCGATGCACCACACGGCTGGTTGATATCTGCTCACCAGGGCCACCAACCGCTGACGCAAACCACTCTGGGTGAAAAAAAAAAATATTGCTCACAGAGAACCATCCACGCTGACACACACTGCTGGTGATACTGGCTACTGGCCACACTCTGATGCACCACACTGGGTGATATGCTCAAAGCACCATGCTGACGCACCACGCTGGGTGATACGCTTACTGGGCCACCACACGCTGACGCACCACGCTGGGTGATATTGCTCACAGGGCCACCATGCTGACGCACCACGCTGGGTGATATTGCTCACAGGGCCACCATGCTGACGCACCACGCTGGGTGATATTGCTCACAGGGCCACCACGCTGATGCACCACGCTGGGTGATATTGCTCACAGGGCCACCACGCTGACGCACCACGCTGGGTGATACTGCTCACAGGGCCACCACGCTGATGCACCACGCTGGGTGATATTGCTCACAGGGCCACCACGCCAGGTGACACCGCTCACAGGGCCACCACGCTGACGCACCACGCTGGATGATACTGCTCAATGGGCCACCACGCTGACGCACCACGCTGTGTGATATTGCTCACAGGGCCACCACGCCGGGTGATACCGCTCACAGGGCCACCATGCTCACGTACCACGCTGGATGATACTGCTCAATGGGCCACCACGCTGACGCACCACGCTGACGCACCACGCTGGGTGATACCTGTCACTGGGCCACCACAAACAACTCTTTTCTATTACACTCCCTGGGTTAGGAAACTGAAACCAGCACTGGGGTTCTGGAAACAGGAACCCATTCCTCAGTTTTGCATCCAGGAGACTTTGTCCAACAGAACCCCAGAGCTCATCATGCAGCGAGATTGTACATTAGCCTTCCAGATCAGACGCATCTCTTTAATCACCTTGTAGAAGGCATAAGAAGACTAGTATTATCTTTACTGCCGGAGTAGCACACGAGTGCAGAGTACTGTACGGTACATCAGCGAGATAATACAGGCCTGGGAAACAGAGAGAGCCCCGATGCACCTCGATGCCTGGAGGCATATTCTGACACAGAGGGAAGGAAGTCAGACCCAGAATGTGTTATATCCCATGCAGCAGGCCGGTCTGAGACACGTGAATGCGCTCACACGTGGGGTTTCTATTTGCTGTACACTGTACGGGGGAGGGTTTTTGTTACTTTTTTTACCCACCATAACGTATTTAATGTATGGGTGAATCCTATCCCAGCTTCATATAGCAAAGCCGGTATAACCAGCCTCCCACTGATGAGACCTGAAAGGTTGAAATAGCTGTCTGTGAGTAGGTTACTGGCTCTGAGCTTCTTTAACCCAGGCTGTGCTGAACATCTGTGTAATGCAACAGCTTATAGGGCTCCATGTTAAAATGGTCATGCACTGTGTGCATATCTGCATGTCATTTCCCAGAATCCCTTGCTGCAGTAGAAGCACTCTATGTTATGAGATAACGGGGAAAGGCTGGCTGCAGACATGTGAATGTGCTCACATGGGATATTTTTATTTGCTATACATCCCATTACAATGTGTGCATGGTGTACCTCCTTCCTGTTAGTCCATATACCCATTCCCCAGCATAGGGGTAGTTACACTTTGGGACACATCCATGTGAAGGGAATTACGTTTCAGCACCACATTACAGACAGACATACATGATTGTGGTATTTATAGGGAGGTGATCACAGTCCCGAACGACAATGGAACTGATGGTTTAGAAGAAGATTCCACTCTGACAACCCGTTGAGAAACACTTCCTAGGAGATAAAAGACAGGGGTAGAGGGATGGTGTAAGGAGATTAATTTCCACTATTCCAGATTGACCTCAGATCTAGTGAATTGTTAATACGTCAACCTCAATATTATTAATTTGATATCATGTGTGCAGGAATCCATAAACCCAGTGTGTTTAAACACGTGTAAAATAGCACAGGTATGGCGATACTGGAAGATACCTGGGAAATTATTACCATTGACCTGGTAACAATGTCAGTGAAGATTTCTATAGTTTCATTTTACAAGAATGATCTGCAAATATATTTACATCATAAGATTGCACTGGAAAATAATGGGAAATGATTTAATGAAAGTCTCCAGCTGTAAAACTGTAATGATAAAAATAAAACATATTTAAGAAAACAAAAGGAGTCCGGGGATAGTAATTGAATTTAACTTTACTGGTCCAAATTTTTTGCTCCCGTTTTGCAACCGGGATGACTTTGATAGATATTTACTTATCAAAATAGAGATCCCTGTTACCCAGAAGTTTACAATATAAGTAACTGTGAAATGATTTCAGTTCCATTGAGAAAAATATATATATATAATTTTGAAGATCTTGGATGTGAGTGTCTGGAGACCATTTGATTGGTCTGTCGGTCCGCCCGCCCTACCACGGCTCTCATTGGCCGGTGTGTCTGCCCCCCCTGTGTCCCGCCCCCCCCCCCATGGCTCTCATTGGCCCCCCAGAGCACGCTCTCTCCTGCTCTCTCCTCCCACAGGCCGCTCCATTCCCCCGGCTCTCACCCTTCCCTGGCTCTCACCTCCCACAGGCCGCTCCCTTCCCCCAGCTCTCACCCTTCCCTGGCTCTCACCCCCCCCCCCCGCCCCTGCAATCCCGGGCAATGCCGGGTATATCAGCTAGTGTACCATATAAATAAAGTTCACGAATAGTTTACAGAAAATGAAATGTAGGTACAGCACTGATACTGTTAATATTCCTCTAAGGTTTGTTCACTTTGACTCAGACTTATAGGTCGAAAGCATAAATATAAAACTTTTTCTTCTCTCCATCCTTAAATACTTTCCTTTATTCCCGTCACCCCGCTCCACGCTTTGGAAAGACTGGTCCGACTTTAATCCTGTTTATTTTTTACATACCAGTTCCAGAGACTGCAAGACTTTCCTGAGTTTAAATTAAGTACAAGTATCCACACCTCTGTTACAACAATTTCACTTATTCATCTATTCACAAGAACTCCCCTTTGCCTGAAATGATTTTCTATGCTGTGTAATTTAGTCTGACAGTATTAAGTATGAGCAATATTCTCTCACCATGAATCCAAAAATGAAACTATTTCATTCCCAGTTAATGTTGGTAAAAGTATGTGTGTTTAGGGGAAGCAAAGTATTCTCAATGTATTTGTAACAAGAGAAAAGCTATACAATTCACAGAATGAATGAAGGTGACTTGGGAGTGTTATCTTAGCTGCTTTAAGCCGCAGTCTGCACTTTTCGCCATGTTTTTGCATAGTATGTATTTGTAAAACTTTCTTAAAGTTTTGCCCCTTCTGATGAGATTTTTTATTTTTAAAATCTCAAGCTGTGTTTAAGAGATGTAAGAGTTTTAGAGATATTAAGTGACCGGAAGGTTAAAATGGAGATTTTCCAGACAACGGTGAAGTCTAAAGGTCCCCATAGTAATCTCAGACGCTAGAGCAAGAAAACCATAATTTGTAACCCGAATAAAAAAAGTCTGTATATATATATGTGTGTGTGTGTGTGTGTATATATATTATATAATATATTGATCTTGATAAAAGCCGACAAAGGAGGACCATCACGATCCCAGCCACAAACACTTAGAGGTAGATCCTCAGAGCTCTGGTCATTTTGAGCTAATAACGTGACGTTCACGAAATAGGGAACAGACAAAAAAAATTCTTCTTGTTAACAGGGATCCTCAACGCTGATGGGATGCAAAAATAACGTCCGTTCTTCACAGTACCAGCGTTATTAACTGTGATTTCCATGTCTCAGAGACGCGTTCTCCATACACTGCGCATGCGTATTGGTCAAACTTTATGGCGTGTTATTAGGGCCACCCTACGAATGGAGATTTTCATGTGCGTTACCAAAAGCTAATGCAAATGTAAATCTTGTTATAATATTGAGAAATGTATCATTTTTACACTTTATTACCATTATTCACTTTTTCACATAATTATATGGTATATAATGTAATCATGACTGTATAAAGTATGGTTGTACAATAATGTATATCCATACATACCCCAACAATATACATTAATATGAGTGTACAATTAAAATGAATTATTAACGAATTAATATTGTTGAGGTATGTATGGATACACATTATTGTACATCCATACCTTATACACATCCATACCATATACAGTCATTATTACATTATATACCATGTTAGTTTACACAAACATATCACATATATTCCCATGTGCTTTAAGGGAAACTGCTCATTAGCATATGATTTGCATACGAGTAAGCCTAAAGTCCGTTAAAATGTAAGGATCCGTTATGTTTTACGGAAAAGGCCAGGACACAGTCGTGCTAAGCACTTGTGGGGTTACGCGTTCCGGATATGGTTTAGTTCCATTGATATTAACGGAACATTAAAAAATGAGCGACCTTTTGAGGATCTCCCCCCTTAGAGTGTAAGCTCTCCGGGGCAGAGATTTCCTTTCCTATTCTCTAGTTGTGTTTATGGCACTTGTTGTATTATAATTCACTATGTACACTTATTTGTACAGCGCTGAGTACATTGTGGGCGCTATATAAAGATATACATACACACAAACATGATGCAGACCTGGGAAACAGAGATCCCCAATCCACCTCGATGCCTGGAGGAATATTCTGACAGAAGGACGGACATTAAATCCTACCCAGAATTTGATACATCCCATTATAATGTGTGCATGGTGTACCTCCTTCCTGCTAGTCCATGTGCCCATTTCCCAGCACGGGGGCAGGGACACTTTGGGAGACATCCATGAGAAGGGAGTTAAGTTTCAGCACCACATTACAGACAGACATACATGATTGCGGTATTTATAGGGAGGTGTTCGCAGTCCCGACCTACAATGGAACTGATGGTTTAGAAGAAGGTTCCACTCTGACAACCCGTTGAGAAACACTTCCTAGGAGATAAAAGACAGGGGTAGAGGGATTGTGTAAGCAGATGTAAACATAAGCACATGTAAATAGCACAGATACAGCGATACAGCAACATACCTGGGAAATTATTACCATTTGCACGTAAAATAAAAGGGAAATAACAATTAAATCCAGAGGAAAACCAACAGATTTAAAATAAAAATGAGCCTATTTATCAAAGTCTCCAGCTGTGAAACTGTTATGATAAAAAGAAAACATTTAAGTAAACAAAGGAAGCCCGGTGACAGTTATAGGATTTAACGTCACTAAATCTGGTGCAGCTTTTTTGCTCCCGTTTTGCAGGCGGGGAGCTTTCTGTATCAGTATGTCACTGTATTTCCCCCATTGTACCGCACAGCAGAATATGTTGAGCTCTATAAACTATAATAATAATAATATATGTATAAATCTTATTCATGAGCAGGACTTGCTCAGGGGGCAATATATTACCACTACATGAATTAGACTCCTATAGGCTTCTGGGGGAATTGTTGCTTTAACAAAAAATAAGTATATACTGTTGTATTAAAAAAAATAAGTATATACTGTAGTATTAAAAATAAATAAAAGAAATGTGTGTAGTGTAGATATGAACACTTGTAAATCGACTCAGCATCCAGGTGGGTTCCTGACTAACAGCAAAAGGGTTCCATTTCTCACATAGAATTTCCTATCAGCGGAATGTTCTATTGACTGCTTAGATAAGAGAGATACAGTATGTGACACCCCAGTGATACAATGTTTCAGGCCCTACTTCTTTCTCTTGGATGATTTCCTGCTCTGTTAGCATGATTTAAATGCTGAGCCTGAGTGGCAAAGGTTAATACAATATGTAACTGGAAGAGAATATTGGATTTAATGCTGACACTATGATGAGTAACTGGAAGAGAACATTGGATTTAATACTGAAACTATAATAAGTAACTGGAAGAGAGTATTGGATTTAATGCTGAGACTATGATAAGTAACTGGAAGAGAGTATTAGATTTAATGCTGAGACTATGATGAGTAACTGGAAGAGAGTATTGGATTTAATGCTGAGACTATGATAAGTAACTGGAAGAGAGTATTGGATTTAATGCTGAGACTATGATAAGTAACTGGAAGAGAGTATTGGATTTAATGCTGACACTATGATGAGTAACTGGAAGAGAGTATTGGATTTAATGCTGAGACTATGATAAGTAACTGGAAGAGAGCATTGGATTTAATGCTGAGACTATGATGAGTAACTGGAAGAGAGTATTGGATTTAATGCTGAGACTATGATAAGTAACTGGAAGAGAGTATTGGATTTAATACTGAGACTACAATAAGTAACTGGAAGAGAGTATTGGATTTACTCTGGAAGAGAGTATTGGATTTAATGCTGAGACTACAATAAGTAACTGGAAGAGAGTATTGGATTTACTCTGGAAGAGAGTATTGGATTTAATGCTGAGACTATGATAAGTAACTGCCTCTTCCGCAGTTTTTTGACTACATAGTGTCAAGATTAAATCCAATACTCTACTTCCGCTTAATAACTCATAGTGTCACATTAAATCAATACTCCTCTTTCACGTTACTCATCAAGTGTCGCATATAATCCCATACTCTCTTCCAGTTACTCATCATAGGTCAGCATTAAATCCAATACTCTCCGTCAGTTACTATCATAGGGTCAGCATTAAATCCAATACCTTTCTTCCGTTACTCATCATATGTCAATTGTAATCCATACGCTCTTCGTTTCATATAGTCTCACATAAATCCATACTCCTCAGTTCTCATCATAGTGTACAGCATTAAATCAAACTACTATCTTCAGTTACTCATCATAGTGTCAGCATTAATCCAATATCTTCTTCCAGGTTATCATCATAGTGGCAGCATTAAATCCAATACTCTCGCTTCCGGTACTCATCATAGTGTCAGCATTAAATCCAATACTCATCTTACGTTACTACTCATCATAGTGTCAGCATTAAATCAATGCTCTCTTCCAGTTACTCATCATAGTGTCAAGCATTAAATCATACTTTCTTCCAGTTACTATCATGTGTCAAATTAAATCCAATACTCTCTTCCATTACTCATCATCATGTCTAGCATTAAATCCAAATGCTCTCTTCCAGTTACTCATCATAGTGTCAGCATTAAATCCAATACTTATTCCCAGTTACTCATCATTTGTCAATATTAAATCCACTACGCTCTTCCAGTTACTCATCATAGTCTCAGTTAAATCCAATCACTCTTCTTCCATTACACTATCATAGTGTCAGCATTAATCAACATTACCTTCAGTTACTACTCATCATAGTGTCAGCATTAAATCCAATACTTTCTTCGCAGTTCTATCATCAATGTCGCAGCATTAAATCCAATACTCTCTTTCCAGTTACCATCATAGTGTCACATTAAATCCAATACTCTCTCCAGTTACTCATCATAGTGTCAGCATTAAATCCAATATGCTCCTTCCATACTCATCATAGTGTCAGCATAGTAAATCCATACTTTCTCTTCCAGTTACTCAATCATAGTGTCAAATATTAAATCCAATACTCTCTTCCAGTACTCATACATAGTGCTCAGCATTAAATCCAATACTCTCTTCAGTTACTCATCATAGGTCAGCATTAAATCACATAATCTTCCGTTACTCATCATAGTATGTGTCAGCATTAAATCAATACTCTCTTCCCGGTTACTCATCATAGTGTCAGATCATTAAATCCAATACTCTCTTCCAGGTTACTCATCATAGTGGTCAGCATAAAATCCAATACTCTCTCCATACTACATCATAGTGTCAGCATTAAATCCAATACTCTCTTCCAGTTACTCATAGTGTCAGCAATTAAATCCATATCTTCTCTTTCCAGTTACTCATTCATAGATCAGCATTAAATCCAATACTTTCTTTCCAGTTACTCATCATGGTGTCAGCATTAAATCATACTCTTCCAGTTCGTCTCATAGTGTCAGAATTAAATCCATACTCTTCTTGTTACCTTTCATCATGTGTCAATCATTAATCAATACTCTCCTCAGTTACCTGCTGCTAGTGCAGCATTAAATCCACATACTCTCTTTTCAGTTACTCATCATAGTGTCAGCAATTAAATCCAATACTCTCTTCCAGTTTCTCATCATAGTGTTAGCATTAATCTAATCTACTCTTCCAGTTCTCATCATAGTTCAGCATTAAAATCAATACTTTCTTCAGTTCACTCATCATAGTGTCAGCATTAATCCAATGCTTTCTCCAGATTCATCAATAAAGTGTCCAGCATTAAATCCAATACTATCTTCCCAGTTACTTCATTGTGTCTCAGTATTAAATCCAATGATCCTCTCCAGTTTCTCTATCAGAGTCTATCAGCTTAAATCTAATCATCTCTCTTTCCAGTTACTCATATAGTCCTCAGCATTAAAATCCACTAGCTCTTGCTCGAAATATCCAATGCAAAAATTTCTTCCGGTTACTCATCATAGGTGTTCTGTGTCAGCATTAAATCCATAAACTACTCTTCCAGGTTACTTATACTAGAGTATGTTCCCCCAAGTAGAGTAATCCAATAACCCCTCTCTTCCATTACTTTATAGTCTCAGCATTAAATCCAATATCTCTTGTATCCATCGTTCCATACTTATTGTAGTTCAGCATCTTAAATCCAATCTCTCCTTCCTCGAGGATCATACTCTCTTCATTATTAGTCGTCAGATTAAATAATAACAATCCATATACTATCATTCACATAAATCCTATCTTTAGATTTACAAGTCTCAGCTAAATCCAATACTCTCTTCCAGAGAATCTACTCTCATACAGATAGTCTCACATTAAAATCCAATACTCCTTCCAGAGTCTCAATACTCCTATACTATTAGTTCGTCAATTAAATCCAATACTCTCGCTTCCAGTTTACTTCATCCTATCTTCAGCATTAAATCCAATACTCTCTTCAGTCGTACTCTAGCTCAACGCTTCACAGCATTCTATGCAACCACCACATGCTTTCATGAGCTATCCGTCCTATTAAACTGTCTCAGCCCAGCAAAGTCCAACAATGATGTCTTCCTATCTCATGTGTCACATTAACCCATATCTCCCCTTCCAGTCTGCGGTTCCATAGTCCTCACTCCTACTCCAATAATCTCTCTTCCAGTTACTTATTCATAGTCGTCCAGCATAACATACTCCTCTTCTTTCTGCCATTTAACTATCAATAGTCTAGCATTAAATCTAATACTCTCTTCCAGTTACTTATCATAGTTCTCAGCATTTAAATCCAATACTCTCTTTCCAGTTACTTTTATAGTTTCAGTATTAAAATCCACATGTTCTCTTCTCTCAGTTACCTCACTAGTGTCAGCATTAAATCCATATTCTTTCCAGTTACATATTGTGTATTAACTTTGCCACTCAGTGCTCGCAGCATTTAAATCATGGCTAACAGAGCATGAACACATCCAGAGAAAGAGTAGGGGCCTGAAAATTTATCACTGGGGTTCCACATACTGTATGAGTATTGGATTTAATGCTGACACTATGATGAGTAACTGGAAGAGAGCATTGGATTTAATACTGACACTATGATGAGTAACTGGAAGAGAGTATTGGATTTAATGCTGACACTATGATGAGTTAGTGGAAGAGAGTATTGGATTTAATGCTGACACTATGATGAGTTAGTGGAAGAGAGTATTAGATTTAATGCTGACACTATGATGAGAAACTGGAAGACTGTATTGGATTTAATGCTGACACTATGATGAGTAACTGGAAGAGCGTATTGGATTTAATGCTGACACTATGATGAGTAACTGGAAGAAAGTATTGGATTTAATGCTGACACTATGATGAGTAACTGGAAGAGAGCATTGGATTTAATGCTGACACTATGATGAGTAACTGGAAGAGAGTATTGGATTTAATGCTGACACTATGATGAGTAACCGGAAGAAAGTATTGGATTTAATGCTGACACTATGATGAGTAACTGGAAGAGAGCATTGGATTTAATATTGACACTATGATGAGTAACTGGAAGAGAGTATTGGATTTAATGCTGACACTATGATGAGTTAGTGGAAGAGAGTATTGGATTTAATGCTGACACTATGATGAGTAACCGGAAGAGAGTATTGGATTTAATGATGACACTATGATGAGTAACCGGAAGAGAGTATTGGATTTAATTCTGACACTATGATGAGTAACTGGAAGATAGTATTTGATTTAATATTGACACTATGATGAGTAACTGGAAGAAAGTATTGGATTTAATGCTGACACTATGATGAGTAACTGGAAGAGAGCATTGGATTTAATGCTGACACTATGATGAGTAACCGGAAGAGAGTATTGGATTTAATGCTGACACTATGATGAGTAACCGGAAGAGAGTATTGGATTTAATGCTGACACTATGACGAGTAACCGGAAGAAAGTATTGGATTTAATGCTGACACTATGATGAGTAACTGGAAGATAGTATTTGATTTAATGCTGACACTATGATGAGTAACTGGAAGGGAGTATTGGATTTAATGCTGAGACTATGATGAGTAACTGGAAGAGCGTATTGGATTTAATATTGACACTATGATGAGTAACTGGAAGAAAGTATTGGATTTAATGCTGACACTATGATGAGTAACCGGAAGAAAGTATTGGATTTAATGCTGACACTATGATGAGTAACCGGAAGAGAGTATTGGATTTAATGATGACACTATGATGAGTAACCGGAAGAGAGTATTGGATTTAATGCTGACACTATGATGAGTAACTGGAAGATAGTATTTGATTTAATGCTGACACTATGATGAGTAACTGGAAGGGAGTATTGGATTTAATGCTGACACTATGATGAGTAACTGGAAGAAAGTATTGGATTTAATGCTGACACTATGATGAGTAACTGGAAGAGAGCATTGGATTTAATGCTGACACTATGATGAGTAACTGGAAGAGAGTATTGGATTTAATGATGACACTTTATGAGTAACCGGAAGAGAGTATTGGATTTAATGCTGACACTATGATGAGTAACCGGAAGGTTACACGGTGTTACTACACTTTGGAAACATGTATGCTCGCATGTTTGTTTTTATTTATATAGTGCCAACAATGTGTTCTGTGCTTCATAAAATGGACATTACAACATACAGCGTTATAATACAATAAGTGTATGAAACACACAAGCACATGATTGCAAAATGACTGAGTTTAGGGTGTAGGATTGAACTGTAATGGGTTTAAAGAGCTGAAGGAGATTCGCGGGGTGGAGACAAGTCTTATCTCTATCCCTGGTATGTTGCCTGTTCTTCATACATCTTATTATGCACTTCCATTTCTAGCTCACTAGCTAAATAAGTATTAGGCCAGGTCCCCAGTGGCCGCTGCAGCGCACGCTACGGCGTGCACGCCAAGCACCACAGCACAGCCCTCTATGGGGCAGGCCACAGTTGCCGTGTGTTTGGGCACGCAAAGCGCTGTGACGCGTCCGCTGGCAGGGAAGACAACAATTTTGCCTTTCCTTGCCGCAACACAATCACGTGGTGTTCGGGCAGCCAATGGCAGGGCAGATTGTGTGGACCAATAGGAGTGCAAGTATTGTAGACCATCATGGCCACGTCCTCCACCACTCCCCCTAGACCGCACATCGCAGCTTTCACCGTGCATGCGCCGCAAGGCGCATGCGCTAC
Source organism: Ascaphus truei (assembly GCA_036426205.1). Classification (NCBI taxonomy): domain Eukaryota; kingdom Metazoa; phylum Chordata; class Amphibia; order Anura; family Ascaphidae; genus Ascaphus; species Ascaphus truei. The sequence continues at coordinate 101,770 of WSYH01001361.1, forward strand.
AGTTAACACTGGGGCCGTAACCTTAAGATGAATGAATGGAATTGCCGAAACGTAGTATTGTACAAATCTGGTAATTAAAACCTCTTTGTTTTGTACGCAGATCTTTCAGAGGCATGTTATTATGGTTCAACATCTGCGCTGTCGTGGAACAGAACTGAATCCATGTAAAGATTCCAGTGAAGGCATCAGAATGGAAACCTAGAGATGTGACTGCAGATGTCCGTCTGTCTTTATTTCATGGCGTTTGTTCTGATGAAATCTGTGAAGAATTTGTGGTGCATTAAAATGTCTCATAAGCTGCAGGAAAGCTCAGTAAAAAGAAATACTTAACACTAAGAAAACGAGAGTATATCTCTTCAGAATAACAAATTATCTACACCACTCAGTTCGGACCTGTGGCCAAAATGCCCCCAGTGATACAACTAGGGTTGCCAGGCGGGTTCTCCAAAAATACTGGACACAATGGTGAAAGGTGCGACATGCTCGACACACACACGTACTGGACACACACAAACTCGACACACACACACCTCTCTGCTCCCTGCTCCACGCTGTTTCCTCCTCTCCTTGGCCCCACCCACATGCTCCTGACACCTCCTCCTGATTGGCTGCATTACCCAGCAGCAGCCAATCATGATGGAGGAAGCTGCCCAGCCCCCTAGCAGCAGCCCTGCTCTCTCCCTGCTCGGGGAAATCCCGCAGCCCCCAAAGCCGCTCAGGTCACTATGTCCAGAGAGGTAATACTGGCCACATACATGTGCAGAGATGTAATACCGATATACACATGCATGTCCAGTATTACCTATAATTTTTCACTGGACAGTGTCCAAATACAGGACAGTCCGGGTCAATACTAGATGCCTGGCAACCCTACGAAGTGTCCATTTTGGTTTGGGTGGCTTTAATTGTAACAATGTTATTATATAAGTTCATCAGTGCGACAATCAGTTAGATTGACAAAGTGGCCAAAATTATTCTCACACCAGCAACAGTCTTCATCTTGCTGTTTGTACAAAGAAATCCGGAAAATGTATAAATAATACAATCTCCACTCTATTGTAGGGTTCACAAGGTGGTCTAACGCCCAGAAACATCTTGTGCTCCCGTCTCCGAGCTTTCGTCCTCCTCCCCTGACAGCGAGATTTTACCTTGGACCGCACCGCTGCGATCTTTACAACGCAGAATACAGCAGGTGGACCCTCCAAGTGCCTGAAACAGATCCGAGGACACAGGGATTCGGACGAAACATGGGGAGCTTTCGATAGTATTACAGCTCTGTATCGGGGTGCAACAGGATGGGCATTTGTGACCCTTCCATCTGTGCTTCAAGTTGCTCAATAAAAGTAGTGTTACTGTGTCTGGTTAACAAAAGCACAATGTATTTCAAATTGAGGCCAAGATCTGGATACTTCCCCTCAGAAATATTTATGCTACAAAACAAGACGGGAAGGAAACTGTTAAAACCAAAGAAGACCCCTTTTCTTTCAAAGTAACGTATAATAACAGATAATTAAAAAAAAATGGAGTACCATCGCACTTAACCCCTCGGCTGCCAGAGCGGCTGAAACACACAGCTTTATCATGCACTGCAAATGATGTGGAATTTGCACGATTCTCTATGTAACCCCCAAATACCTAGGCAGTCTGTTAGCACAGCGCTGTGTACATGAGCACCAGAGATGTACGTGGCTGACAGAGCGCCCCCTGATACAGGGAACATATGCATATATCAGAGGGCGACGTGTACACGGAATTAGCATTGGGAGAAGGGAGCTGCCTGGCTGGAGAGCCGGCTAAGCTCAGAAGCACGTCTCTTCCAGCAGAAAGGGACTTACACAAACATATGACAAGCCTAAACTCAACCCGGTCTGTGGGATAAAAGAAGTGCAAATAGCAGATATTTCATTATTCATGGCGGAGCAGGAGGTTTGGGGAGACAAAGTCCATTTTATTCCCATTCTCGGCAGGGGGGCAAGGTCAAGAGAAGGTTAAAAAATAGCAAACATATTAGCCACCTGTCTTGTTCCTGTGACTCAGAGAGCATGTGCTGAGAAAGGATGTCACACAGGGGGAAACAAGTCAGGAAATCTTCACCTAACAACCTCATTTACTTAACCCCTGCACCTCTAACCGTTAACACATGGTCTGTCAGGGACAGATAGGGCTCTCCTGACTCTTACGGCACTGGCGGCTTTGTGATTTAGGGCGGGGGTGGGCAACACCGGTCCTCAAGCCCCCCCTCAACAGGTCAGGTTTTAAGAATATCCCAGCTTCAGCACAGGTGGCTCAATCAGTGGCTCAGTCAAAGACTGAGACACTGATTGAGCCACCTGTGCAGATGTATGGACTGATTGAGCCACCTATGCTGAAGCAGGGATTGATTGAGCCACCTGTGCTGAAGCAGGGACTGATTGAGCCACCTGTGCTGAAGCAGGGGCCGGGTGAGCCACCTGTGCTAAAGCAGGGACTGATTGAAACACCTGTGCTGAAGCAGGGATATCCTGAGAACCTGACCTGTTGCGGGGTCTTGAGGACTTGAGCACCCCTAAATCCGAGCTATCAATCTGTCAATCCTTTCCGTGTCCGGGCCGGGTGAGGTTTCCCGTGTTGGGTCACATTAAGCCGCAGGCTCCACTCCTGGCGGTGCCCTTCCGTCAATCCCTTTAAGTTTCAGCTTTGCAACCATACTCCCTGGGGGGAAGGGGCCTTATTTAGAGCAAAGACGCGAGATGAAAAGGTCTTCCTTTGGTCAGTAAATAAGCACTCAGCCATGTAACATCGTCACTATTTGTAATGCCTGGTCAGGGCGTTGAACTGGCGAAATGACAAAGCTGAACTTGATCAGGACTCGGCTACACAAAGGGGGTTTGGAGAATGTACAACGGGGGAGATTTGGGTCCTGGCAAATACTAAGTATGATCTGAAAATACTCCATGTGATGACGATGAAAAACAAAATGTTCGAGGGGTTTATAAAGAAAAGGGGAAAAGGCAGAATATCCCCTGTATTGTGACACAGGATGGGGGTACATAACACATAGGGGCCGATCTACAAAGCAGTGATACGTGGTTTTAAGTGCGATAAATGCAGTTATAGTGCGATACTGCCTGCTGTGCGACTCACAGCGCAGTGATAGCAGTGCAGTATCGCTCACAAAGCAGTGATAGCAGTGCAGTATCACTCACAGCGCAGTGATAGCAGTGCAGTATCGCTCACAGCGCAGTGATAGCAGTGCAGTATCACTCACAGCGCAGTGATAGCAGTGCAGTATCGCTCACAGCACAGTGATAGCAGTGCAGTATCGCTCACAGCGCAGTGATAGCAGTGCAGAATCGCTCACAAAGCAGTGATAGCAGTGCAGTATCACTCACAGCACAGTGATAGCAGTGCAGTATCGCTCACAGCGCAGTGATAGCAGTGCAGTATCGCTCACAGCGCAGTGATAGCAGTGCAGTATCACTCACAGCGCAGTTATAGCAGTGCAGTATCGCTCACAGCGCAGTGATAGCAGTGCAGTATCGCTCACAAAGCAGTGATAGCAGTGCAGTATCACTCACAGCGCAATGATAGCAGTGCAGTATCGCTCACAGCGCAGTGATAGCAGTGCAGTATCGCTCACAAAGCAGTGATAGCAGTGCAGTATCGCTCACAGCGCAGTGATAGCAGTGCAGTATCGCTCACAGCGCAGTGATAGCAGTGCAGAATCGCGCTGTAATGGCTTTTAATCACCAATAAATAGTAGGTGAAAAAAAGTTGTACAACTGGCCAAAAAATGGCAAACCCGACGTTTTTTGCCAGTAAGCGCTATTCACAAAGCAGTGATAACTGATTAGTACTATAAAAGCGCGCCAGTTCTTTTCACCACCTAAAGGCTGGCACAAAAGAGACGGAGACATGCATAAAAGCATTTTTTTTTCTTGCACAGCATTAATACAAGAGGCCGGCGGGGTTCTCTGGGTGGTCCCATGGGTGTCTGAGGGTCCCACAAGGGTGTCCGAGTGGTCCCTGCGGGTGTCTGGGGTCCTCGGGTGGTTCTCACGGGTGTCCTTGGGCGGTCCCCGCAGGTGTCCGTGGGCCTCCAGGTAGTGTCCGGGGGTGTCCGAGGGGCCCCGCTGGCCTGCGGTACCAATCCTGTGCTCCCCAATTTTTTTTTTACAATGCTTTGAAATAAATACACCCCCTCACACCCCCCTCCGCATAACACAAACAGTACAGTAATGGGGAAAAAATACTATTATCCAGATATGGATAATAGTGCATTTGCCCATTTAAAATAAAACATTAACCAGCAGAAACAAAGTAAATAAAACTTGTACTCACCCCTGCCAGCCTGCCACGATGAAGGCCGTCCTCATCCTCATCACCGTCCACGTCCTCCGTTGCCAGAAACAATACAATAAAAAATACAATCTAATGGCCCCTAACCCCTTAATCACCTTAGCGGTCAGTAACCGCTTTAGTAATTAAAGGGTTAACCCACACTCCCCCACTACCCACACAGGAGTCCTAACCACCCTCCCCAGGCAAATACCCCCACCCATTCATTAGTACAGTGGGTACATCATGCTCATATAATATGGGCATAATTTGCCACTATAGCAATAAATGGTGAAGCTAAAAAAAAAACAGGCCCAAAATAAAACACATTACATAGAAAAATAAACACATTACAAATGCCAATAAACCAATTGATCGGCACACTGGGTACATCATGCCCATATAATATGGGCATGACTTAACACTATGGCAGTTACTGGTCAACCTAAAAAATAAAGACCCACCAACAATATCCAATGCAATCAAAACAATCACCAAATAAACAACAATAAACAAGTTAACACAACAAAATTACCAGCAATCAATTAAGCAAATACCAAATAAACAGCAGAATGAACAATTAAAACACCAAACCAAAACCATCAATAAATAAAAGAAAGCTCCAAATAAACACCATCACTCAAAATCAAAACACAAAATAAATATCCGAAATATTTCAAAGCAAAGAACAAAAATACATTTAAAAGTAATACATGCAAGCATTTGCCAAAAAAATGTAATGCTTGTCACTGTATGTATGTATAGCCCTAAATGGGCACACAAATACATTGGCAATGAATGGGCAATAAAAAAATTACAATAAAAATACAATAAAACAACCTGTAAAAGAAAAATAACATACATTCAATGTTTTTTCTTACCTTTATATGTCTTCACCCTCCGATTCCCGTGGTCTAAGCAAATTCTCGAATAAATCCACGATCCCAAACCGAACCGGACAGATCTTCATCTTTCAATTGTAATCCATTTGGGGGTCTTCTTTCTTCTTCTTCTGTATCTTCATCTTCATCCACCTTCATCTGTAACGCCATTGTAATCCTATTGGGGATTTGGGGAGGAGGTCTTCACTCTTCAGCTTCTTGACGTCAAATGAGGCTGCACAGGCTTTTATTCGGCCTATGACTATGACCCCCTACTACATGAGATACAGGCCCCGTTATGGGGTGCCGGTATCCCAGTGCAGGATTTAAATCCCCCGGTCACGTGACGCGGGAGATTGAAAAACACAGGGCATACCGGCACCTGTATCTCGGTAAGTAGGCAGTCCCCGAGGCTGAAACCAATGCTCAGGAGATCCCCTGCTCATGTACACTATTATCCAAATCAATATTTTTTTTTGTTTCAATCTTTTTTATTAGAAAGGTACAAGATGCATATTACATAACACAGATTTACAATTATTCCACTTTATAACGTTTGTGACACCATTCTTTTGTTGTGTTGTTTTGACGGCAGATGTTAACCCACCGAGTCGTGTATTTAACTGTCAGACCTCCCCTCTTGTTTGGTTTGATACATTCTTGGGTTTTCTGTAGGTGGGGTTTGAGGACTAATCGTGGGTAGTTGCTTGGTTTACCTTTTGGATTTTATTAGTTGAATCCTGTTGGGTAGTAACACAGTCAAGAGACAGAAAGAAGAGGGGGGGGTGGGGAAGAAAGAGGGGGGAGGGAGGGGGGGAACTCTGGATATGGGGTCCGACCAAGTAGCTTTAGGTTTTGGGGCGGCACCTTGCCCTGCTCCCATAGGGCTTCCATTTTCTCTATTTCTTTTAGTCTCAGTCTATTCTGGAGACCATAACTCCCATACCCTTTCGAATCGTTCTGTCGTTTGGTTTATCTGGGCTGATAGTTTTTCCATCAGCCTCACATTCTTGATTCTTAGTATAACTTTATGCCTAGGCGGGGGGTTTATGTTCTTCCAGGCTGCTGCTATGGAGCAGCGTGCTGCTGTAAGAATGAAAGAAATTAGTTTGGAGACCGGGGTCTGTACCTCCTCCACTGGTTTGGCTCAGAGAAAAGTCAAGGGATCGAGCGGGATTCTCAGCTCCGTGTTTTCATAAATCAAACTTTGTACCATTGACCAGAACTTTTGGATGCGAGGGCATGACCACCAGATATGGGCCATGTCCCCTCTCATACCACATCCTCTCCAGCACATATCTGGTGTTCCCGGATAGATCTGACTCAGCCTACTCGGGGTTAGGTACCAGAAGAATAGAATCTTGTATATATTTTCTTTCGTAACCGTACAAATTGATGTTTTGGCTGCCGCTTCCCAGATATCCATCCAGTCATCGTTGTCAATGTCTATGTTGAGGTCTTCAGCCCATTGCAGCATATAAGTGTGGGATTGGGAAGTTGCGTGAGATGCTAGTCCCGTGTATATCTCAGAGATCAAACCCCCCCTGTGGAGGTCCCCTGAGCAAATTTTTTCGAATTTCATGGGAGTAGAGAATTTGGCATTCTGTGACACCGTTTGAAGAAAGTGTCTAATCTGCAGATAACTGAAAATAGAGGTTTTGTTTTTGGGGTTTCTGCTTAAGCTCTTGGTAGGAGAGGATCGTCTCCCCCTCCATTAGATCTTTTTCAGCTATGATATTCATATTTTTTAATCGCTCAGCATGTTTTGGGGAGCAGCCTGGTGGGAAGCTTGGATTGTTAATAATCGGAGTTAGTGTGGAGGGGGACGTGGAGAGAGAAAGTCTCTTTTTGCTCTTAGACCAGATTTCCCACGTTCATCTCATCGAGCCCAGTTTAAATCTTCCAGTCGAGCCCTCTCCATCTCGGCAGTCCCAGAGTTCCGCCACAAGACTGGAGGGTGCTGCGTAGGTAGCCTCTATCCCCAACCAGCCACAAGTTGCTGGAGAGCAGTTCCACATCACTATTTGTTTTAAGTGGGCCGCTTGATAATACTTGGTAATGTCTGGGACCCCCATACCTCCCCCCGATCTTATTGCTAGCATAACTGACCTCGCTATCCTTGGTCTTTTATTCTTCCATATAAATTGGAATATCTTATTTTGTATGTTTTTGAGCTCCCTTAATGGGACCTTTATCGGGAGTGTTTGAAAGAAATAGAGTAGCCTAGGTAGTATATTAATTGTAATCGTCGCTATCCTCCCGATCCAGGATATTTGGAAGTCATTCCAAATCTGTAAGTCTTTTTTGATTTTATCAAAAAAGGGAGGGAAGTTATTTTGATACAGTGAATTTTACATGCGCGTTATATAGATCCCTATGTATTTGATCTTTTCTTGGCTCCATTTATGATTAAAATTTGCCTGCAGTAGTTTAATTTCCGGGGTAGGAACTGTTAAATTTAGTGCCTCTGATTTATCATTGTTGATTTTGTACCCCGAGACTTGTCCGAATTGATCCAGTTGGGATTGTAGGTTTGGTAGGGGTAGGGGTTGGCTAGGGACAGAATTATATCATCCGCGAAGAAGGAGATCTTACAATTTGTCTCGCCTATCTGTATACCCTGGATATTGACGTCTTCTCTAATTAAAGTCGCCATGGGCTCAATTGATAATGCAAAAAGCAAGGGGGAGAGCGGGCATCCCTGTCTGGTACCATTTCTAATTTTGATGGGGCTAGCATATCCTCCTGGAAGCTTAACATAGGCAGTGGGTGTCCTATAGAGGGCTCTAACGCCCTCCAAGAACAGGCCCTTAAATCCAAATTTTAACATAGTCTGATCTAAAAATGCCCACTTTATTCTATCAAACGCTTTTTCTGCGTCTAGACAATAGAATTGCCTTAGAGCCGGTTAGATGCACGTGGTCTACGATATTTATGACCTTTCGGGTATTATCCGAGGCCTGTCTTCCTGAGACAAACCCCACCTGATTCGGGTGGATAAGTCTGGGGACGATTGGGGTCAATCTGTTCGCTAAAATTTTGCTGTAGATCTTCAGGTCTGAATTTAGAAGAGAAATTGGTCTATAGCTTTCACAGTTAAGTGGGTCTCGCCCCTCCTTATGAATTATTGCTAAATTGGCTGTTGAGATTGATGGAGGTATCTCTCCTCCCTCTATAAAGGAGTTGAACATCTCGAGGATATACGGGGACAGCACCGCTCTGAACTTTTAATAGTACAGGTTAGAAAACCCATCCGGGCCTGGTGTTTTATTGGTTTTGAGTTGTTTTTTTACTTCTGTAATCTCTTTCTGTGAAATGTTTTTGTTTAATATTTGGGAGTCCTCCTCCGTCAGTGCTGGGAGGGAGCAGTTGGAGAGATACAGTAAGAAGCTATTGCCTCGGATCCTGTACGTCCCATTTGGTTGTGGTCTAGATTGTATAATTTGGTGTAATAGTCAGAGGATTCCTGGGCTATTTCTCTGTCGTTGTGTTATAGTTCCTAATTTAGTGCGGATCGTAGGGATTTGAGATTTAACTCTCAGACCTCTTAATTTGCTAGCCAACAACCAGTCTGCTTTATTGCCCTTATCGTAGAATCGCTGGTTTGTCCATTTTAGTGCCCTCTCAACCTCATCTAGTGTTATCTCTCTGAGTTCTAATAGTTCTCTTTCTTATTTTTTATATAGTTTCTTTGAGGGATTTCTTTTATGTTGTGGCTCAAGTTTGAATAATTTATCTCTTTGTATTGCTTTTGTTTTTCTTTTTTCTCCAAATCAATATTTTTAATGCACGATCGCCTGTAAGAGCCGTGCATGGAGACTAATGCTCTTACAGGCTGCATTTTTTTCAGCTATCGCGCTATAGAATTTGTAGCACGATAGCACTGATACAAAAAACAGGTCGCACAATAGAGCATTTTTTTTTTTATCGGACTTAAAAAATGGCCTTCATTTCTTAGCGAATCTCGCTTTTGGCTTCATGTTTTAAAGCATGGTAAAAAAAATGCATAGTTAGACGCAAAAGCACTGATTTTATCACTGCTTTCTGAATCGGCTCCATAGTATTCAAAGGTAACAGAGGAGTGCTGCATTTACTGTATCAAAAGGAAGTATGTGTCAGCTACGTGTAAGGGAGGTACTGCAGGGCTAATAGTAGCCAGGGATAATACTAACCGGGGATAATACTGCAGGATTAATACCAGCCATGGGTTAATACTAGGGAGGGCTAATATTGCAGGGCTAATACTAACCGGGGATAATACTGCAGGGCTAATACTAGCTGGGGATAATACTGCAGGGCTAATACTAGCCAGAGCTAATACTAGCCGGGGCTAATACTACAGGGATAATACTAGTCAGTGCTCATATTGCAGGGCTAATACTAGCTGGGCTAATATTGCAGGATTAATACTAGCCATGGGTTAATACTGCAGGGCTAATACTAGCCAGTGCCAACACTACTGGGCTAATACTAGAGGAATAATACAAGCCGGGACTAATACTGCAGGGTTAATACTAGCCGGGGCTAATACTAGAGGAATAATACAAGCCGGGACAAATACTGCAGGGTTAATACTAGCCAGTGCTAATACTAGCAGGGGCTAATATTGTAGGATTAAGCAGCCCCCCCCCCCCCAACCCATAGCGCACCCCTCCCCCCAAACCCATAGCGCACCTACCACGAAAAAATATCTTTTAGCGCGCAACTTTTACTTAACTGTTTTCTTATTGTGATACAGAAAAAAACATTACAATGCAACCTGTTTATTTTTTATATTTTCAACAAAAGACATGTGCCTGTCTGCCTGGGTGAATGACGGTGGGTGGGAGACAGTGAATGACGGTGGGTGGGAGACAGTGAATGACGGTGGGTGGGAGACAGTGAATGACGGTGGGTGGGAGACAGTGAATGACGGTGGGGGGGTGACAGTGAATGACGGTGGGTGACAGTGAATGACGGTGGGTGACAGTGACTGGGTGGGTGAGTGACTGGGTGGGTGAGTGAGGGACTGGGTGGGTGGGTGAAGGGACTTGAGGGACTAGGGGTGGGTGGTGATTGACTGGGTGGGTGAGGTACTGGGGTGGGTGTTGAGGGACTTGAGGGAATGGGTTGGTGGGTGGTGCCTTAGTGGTGGATGACATTGACTGGGTGGTGACAGTGGGTGACGGTGGGTGATAGTGGGTTTTTGAGTGACTGGGTGGGTGACTTACCTTGACGCGTGGGTGCTGCTTCCTTGCCGCCAACACTTCCCCCTCCTATTGCCCCTGATATCACCGGCAGCTGCCAGGGGCGGGAGGGAGCTCGGGGTAGGAGGGGGGCTTCGGGTAGGGGGGCGGAGGGGGGCGGCTGGGGGAGGGGGCGAGGCGGACAAGGGCAGGAGGCGCGCAGGGGGAAGCTGAGTTGGCGCTTCCCCCTCCGTATCAAGATGGGAGCGGGGGGGGGCTGGGTTGCATGTCGGGGGTTGTGAGCATCGCGATTCCCCCTGTCCCCACGTGGGCAGCGGCGGCTGGGTTGCGTGCGCGGGGCCTGTTTTGGCGCTTCCCCCTCCGTCCCACGTGGGGAGCGGGCCCACGAGGCAGGCAGGACACCCTGCTTGCCCTACGCATGCGCGGGGACACGAGAATCGCCCCATTTTTTATTTTTTAAAATGTAATTAACTGGCGCCGGCCGAGCAGGGGGGCCCGGGCCCCCCTGACTCACGGGGCCCGGGACGCCAGTATCCTTGTCCCCCCCTGTTGGCGGCCCTGTAATATATATATAATTATATAATATATTATATATATATATATATATTATATATATATATATATATATATATATATAACAGGCCTCCTAACTTTCTCCTTTGCAGTCGGTCCCAAATTCTGCTGCTTAGAATATTTTGCTTTCTCCTCATCTCCTCCTTAATGCCTCTCCTGACTTCCCATCAAGTTCCGGATCACGTACAAAGTTCTCGTCCTTACCTTCAAGGCTCTCCCCTCATCTGCTCCTCCCTGCATATCAGCTCTGATCTCTCGTTATTCCCCTGCGCTCTACCCATAACTGTCTCCTTTCCACCCCTTTCATCTCTACTGCTCTCTCTCTCTTGAAACCCTTTTCCCTCACTGCCCCTTACCTGTGGGACTCCCTCACACTCGATATAACCCAGGACCCTCTCTCCCTCACTGCCCCTTACCTGTGGGACTCCCTCACACTTCGTATACACCCAGCACCCTCTCTCCCTCACTGTCCCTTACCTGTGGGACTCCCTCACACTCAGTATATACCCAGCACCCTCTCTCCCTCACTGCCCCTTACCTGTGGGACTCCCTCACACTCAGTATATACCCAGCACCCTCTCTCCCTCACTGCCCCTTACCTGTGGGACTCCCTCACACTCAGAAAATGCCAAACACCTTTTTTTCCTGCCTTTAAGACTAACCTTAAAACTCACCTCTTAAATAAAACATTTTAGTTAGTCTAGATCCTGGGTACAGTTCCACACCCACAGTCCACACGTGACATTTTTCAGTGCACGCTGTGACATCACGGTCCACCATCATTATATGTCCCACGCGGCCGCCATCTTTAAGAGTCCCATGCACCTGCGTCAATGTTCCACATGCCTGCCGAACCCATCTTTGAATCTCAATGTCCTCACCGGCCAACATCTTTAAAGAGTCCCGCGTCCCTCATCTATGTCTCGTGCGCCCACCGCTCCAAGTACCATGGCCACCGCTCCGATGCATCATCTTTAAGTGGTGGGACCTTCACATGAGCGGCCGGTCCGGCCACAACGGGACATTGAGATTTAAAGATGGCATCAGAGCCGCACAGCGAAATGTCAAGCACGGCGGTGAGTGGCGGCGGACTGCCAGCGGGCGCCCAGTCACTCCTACCAATGAGCGCTATGTACAGACTTATTCCATCTGCTGCTCTCTGTAATCTCCCATCATACCACTTAGATTGTAAGCGCTCTCCGGGCCAGGGATTTACTTTCCTATTGTCTGATTTTATTTGTCGCACTTATTTGTTGTCATGTATTGTCATGTTTTGTCTCTCTTTGTAAAGTGCCGAGTACGCTGTGGCCATAAAAAATAAAGATATACACAAACACACACATATATATGTAATTATTACACCCCACACCAACGTTACTAATAAACAGAAGTTTAGTATTTACTATGTGTCCCTCCAATCCCTCGCGCCTGACCTGGCACTTGTCTCACACACACATTACTACACTATACTCCGGCCGTGGCTAAATCCGCCTCTTACCCTCTCTGCCGTGCAGCAGTTGCCAGCGTTCAGACGGACCGGTTTCTCAAAATCCAAACAAGCGATCCCAGCGTGTCACGAGAGACAGATAAAACCACATTCCTCGTCATGGATTTTCTCACACTTGTAACCCGCAGGGCTCTCGTGTGTGATTGAAGTGCGCAACGCTGACAGAGGGAGCCGGGCGCCATGCGAAGGGACATTCTAACCATGCATTGCTTGCAGGGTCTCGGGCAGCGAGAGGGGTGGGAGGTGCAGTATGTATTCAGAGAAGGGGGAACATGAAGCATTCAGCCGTGTAACACAATCTGTACCGTTTTACATGTTTGTTTTATCATTTAGGATACCTAGCTTGTCAGATTTAGAACTGAACAGGGGGTTATTCATTACACTGCAATAGTGCCGATCAAGGCACAGAAAACTCCCATTGACTTTAATTCACAATTTTAAGGGCTGTAATATACAGCATGCGGCCTGGCGTTCCTATGCGAACGCGCGTGCACGTGCTGCATGCTTTTTCGTGTATATAGTGCCGGAGCTGCAGGTGAGTATATGTGTGTGTGTGTAGGTGTGTATGTGTGAGTGCATGGGTTGTGTTGAGTGAAAGTAAGTCCTAGATAAGATTTTTTTAAAGAAAAAAAACTTTAATAAATATATATATTTTTACTTCTGCAGTTATCACACCACACACACCCACACACCACACCACCCCCACACAACACACACACCACACACACACCACAACACACACACCCACCACACCCACACACACCCACACACACACCCTACCCACACCCACCACATTTCCACTATCGAACGGCATAAGGACTGGCCTGCAAAGTCTCACTGCAGATATCCGAATTTAGAATACTATCTGTTTTAAGGGCAAGGTTCTGAGAAAAGAGCACCCCAGTAGTTACAGGATCACCGCGTTCAGCATGGACTTCTGAGGCACTTCTATGTTAAGTCCCCTTGCAATAATACAATAATACGTACTTTTTTGCATTGATGTTTCTCTAAATTAAAAACAAACTGGGAGATTTTACAGAGTGATCAGGGTGAAACGAGGTCAGAAACGGCAATTTGGGCACAATATTTGTGTTACATATACGGAACTGCATCTTTTTGTACAAAAAATAATAAATATAAACACATTATACATTACACATTACTTCTGTTTCTTTACTTATGTCCATTATTAGAAAGAAATCTTTCGTGTAAAACACATAGTCCTTTTAAAAGTATTCAATTCAAAAGGCACAAATGTGCACCAAGCTACTTATCATAAAATCCCCAGCTATAAGCACCTGTATACTGTGAGATTAGGGGTGGGGCTATATATATATATATATATTATATATATATGTAATATATATATATATACACATGAAATTCAGTCAGCACTGTAGTTGCAAAGTGTTGTAATAGCAGATGCTAGTCCCATAGAGATAGTAATATGATACGAACAATCCAAAGACCATAAAGAGAAGCAGACCGCACGGGGTTAATCCAAAAGTCTATATTCACAACATGAAATACACGTAAGCCAACGTTTTCGGGCCCACAGAGAGACCTTCCTCAGGGCCTGAGGAAGGTCTCTCTGTGGGACCGAAACGTTGGCTTACTGTATTTCATGTTGGATATAGACTTTTGGATTAACCCCGGTTGCGGTTCTGCTTGTCTCTGACTGGTCTTTGGATTGGTTCGGATATATATATATATTTTTATTTTTTTTAAAATTCAAAAAAGATCAATGATCGCTCACTGCTAAAACGATTTTAAAATACTGGCCTTATACACACATAGCAATTCTTATACTGGTTTCACTGGAGTGGCTGTTACTGTATGACCAAATACACACTACCCACCCCCCAAAGATCAACGTGACACACCAAATTCACTAAAGCACAACACTAGGGATGGGTGGGGGGGGGGAGTGGGGCACCTATCGACTGGTGCTTGCGCGATCGGAGGGATGCAGACGTTGGCGTCCAACTTCCAGGCACCAACAGTACGAGACATTAAGCCCGTGAAGGACCGACATCCGGACTAGGGGAAGCAAGCCGGGCCCATGGCAGGATGCCGGTTCTGAGGCCCATCGAAATATCAGGCGGCACTACGCGGGCAAGCACCGCCCCCCAGCTGGGCCCCTCCTCACTTCAACTCAACCGCCCATACGTTACTAGCGACCATTTGCGTCCCAACAGGCCTTTCAGGACTACGGGGAAAATCCAATAGAAACAGGGCAATGTTCCATATACGGGACATCGTAGAAACAGTTACATAGTTTTGGGACAAAGTGTCATGATTAATCACTTATACTCCAATCACCACCCCAATGAATAAACCACGGCAAAGTCCGAACTCCCCTATTCAGTATCGCGTTACCATGTCCTGCGAGCGGAGATTGCTCTTTAGAAACTTAGACAAAATCATTGTTTTATAAAGATATCTGCTCTTCTTATTTACACGCATTTACAAATGACGTTCACCGTCCAATATCAATGCGACACGTTCTCACACCCAGTCGCATCAGTACGGGACGATTGAGGTTTCGGTCGCCATGTCCCCTAGTCATAGACCTGTGGCATTTTGAACTCGCATTCATGTTGGTTCAGTCCCGTGCACGGCAGAAACAGCACACTTTATTTCTTAACAAGCCTTATCGAACTTTGGCTTGTCCTTAAAAATATACACCCCCCCATCTAGAGTTCCTTGTGATTCACTATATTTGCTATTGGTAAAATGAGCTGGTTTCTATTTTATTTGCACACTGCGTCAACATTGATTAAACGAGCTATTTACTTCCCAGATATCTTCTTTGAACGATTAATGCACCAATTATTGAAAGAGATGGCAGAAATAACAAAACGGGATTACCGTCCGATTTAACAATACTTCTTTGTGGCATAGATACAGTTTGTCTTAAAAGAGATAGTTAGAGATCGGTGAAAAATACATATTAAAGGACGGATTATCAAAGCACTTTAACCATTTGTAATAATACCATTATACTTGCATTATTTCGTTTAAAAACGGCACTCAATAGCTATCATATTATACTCGTAGTGCATTTTATTCATTCTGGTCTAGAAGGGACTGCCCTCCAAAATTAAGCAATAACACTAAGACCCACCAACTCCGATTGTCGCCCCACAGTCATTAATCTCTACTAGAGACTAGAAAAAACTGAAACAAAGTCAGACTCAGCCAAATCCGACGTCGACCCAACGGACCTAATGATCCAACCACAAGGATATTTAATAATGAAATACGGGAGGCATTTCCAAGAACGAAAAAGGTCATCCTGTTGATAACTGGTGTCGGTCGCACTGTATTCTGATTTCCCGTATCTTCTATGCCAGTGTTTCCCAATGCCGGGGGTTTCGATCTACACACGGGGTGACGTTGATGAGGATTACGGTTCGCATACTCCCCGGGTGCTAGAGATAGGTTCGCACGCCCGGCCTTAGAGAGGTTCTTATCCCGGGGTGTGAGAGTCATGGGTTTCCGCTCGCCTCTGTCCCTGGTGCAGTATGAGCATGAGGTTCTGTAGCTCCGGGGGCTGCACCAGTGAGGGATTGAAGGTTGCTGCAACCGGTTGTTGCACCGTGTGTAGACGACAAGCGGTATCTGGTAGCTTCCCCGTTGGGTGGGCGATTGATGGTTGAGAGGATGGAGAAGGTTCGCGCTCCGGGGTGCCGTGAGAGGAGTAGAAGGTTCTCGTAGATCCCCGAACGGGGTGCCAGTGAGAGGATGCGAAGCATGTTCGTTAGCTCCCCGGGTGCATGTCCTGAGAGGATGAGCATGAACAGATGTTCCGTAGTCCCCGGGCGTACTAGTGACGAGCAATGAGAAGGTTCTGTAGCTCTCGCCCGGGGCAGGTGCTGAGGGTAGAGGTTCCGTAGCTCCCCGGGGGTCGTTTGGAGAACGTGATAGGAATGGTTTACTGTAGACGGTTCCTTGAGGGGAGCTGCGCTCCGGGGTGCCGTAGAGATGGGTTGGGAGACAAAGGGGTGCCTCAGGTAAGTCTAGCTCCCCCGAGGTGCGTGAGAGGATGAATACGGTTCCGCGCTCCCACCGGGTGTCCCGTGAGAGGATGGAATGTTCCGCGGGCTCCCGGGGTGCGTGAAGGATAAGAAGGTTCCGTGGCTCCAGCCTTAGTGCCCTGAAGCGGCATGAAGAAGTTTCCGTGGCTCCCGGAGTGCCGGTGTGAAGGATAGATAGTTGCCTCCCCGAGGGTAGGACGATAAAGTCCCGCGGCTCCCCGAGGTGCCGTGAGAGGATAAGAAGGTTCCGTCGGCTCCCGGGGTTTGCCGTGTAGAGATGTAAGACAAGGTTTCCGCTCCCGGATGCCCGTGAGAGGATGAGAAGGTTCCGTCGGCCCCGCGAGTTCCGTGGCAGGATCGAAGAAGGTTCCAGCGCTCCCCCGGGTGCCGTACGAATAAGATTAGAAGGACTTTCCGAACGGACCGAGTTAAAATGGAGTTACCCCGGTGGTGCCGTGATGAGTGAGAGGATAAGAAGGTTCCGCGGCTCCCTGGATTCGGTGAGAGGATCAAAAGGGGCTGCGGGGTTTCCCCAGTCTCCCAGAGCAGTTTTCTCTATCCTGATTGGCTGCATTACCCAGAAGGAGCCATGTGACGGTGTGATAGAGAGGAGGGAACGCCGGAAGAGAAATAGTGTGTGTGATTCTGTGACGGTCCTGCCCCATCTGAATCCTGTGACTCTGCCTGTCTGTCTCTTTCTTCTGTGACAGTCTCTCTGTCCTGTATTTTCTGTGACTTGTCCTGTTGTGGGGGTGCCTCCAGAAATGAGCACTGTGATTAGGGGGGCACCTCCCAGCAGAAAAAATGCTTGTAAAAGACATGGCTCTTGCTCGTGGAAGAAATTAAATTTAGACAGAGCATGTAATATTGGTATGTGTAGTGACCATAATGGGTCAATTTCTTGGTGACTATCGCACTTCAAAATATTTTGGCCACCTTATTGAACTACAAAATGACCCAGATTTATGAGAAAAGAAATAATATAGATAAATACATAGTAACATTTTCATATTGGATGTACATTGATCGCAGCCTTTTTATCTCTGTTGTCAAATACATAAAGGTACACAAAAACCCAGGAGTAACACTCCAATGACACATACTAATATATTATATAATATATCTATATATATATATATCTTATATACTATATATATACACATACACACAATATTGCAATCACCCACCATAATGGCATCCACCAGCAGCAATCACCAGCAGCACTCAGAAATAAATGATACAAATCTATATTAAAACACAAGCATGGCACACAAAACGCCTAACGGGAGGAGGTCCGCTCTGGGACCGAAACGTAGAGGTTGTGTGCCATGTTTGTGTTTTAATACATGATTTGTATTCATATTATGCTAGCTGCTCTCTGGTGATTGCCATTTTGGTGGGGATTGCAATATTGTCGTACTACCGTGTATGTGGATGAGAGGCGACAGCGAACAATACTATCTCTATTGGAAGTGACAGCTGGCTTCATTGTGTGTGGTGTGTCGTGTGTGTATACTATATTATAATATTATATATATATATATACTATATATATATATATAAGCAAATGTAAATATGTATGAACTCATTGCATGTCTAAGGAGCTGTTCTATAAGCATGCGGCCGCAAGCGTGATATGCGAACGCGGTGCACGTGAGGCATTGCTTTTTGTAAACGTGCGTGAGATTTTGTTAGTGAGTGGTCGTGTTATGGGTGGCGTTGGTGTATGAGTATATGGGTGGTGTGTGTGGAGACAGGAGTTTTTGGTGTGAGTGGTTGTAGTGTTGGTGGCATTGGGGTGGGTGTGTGAGGTAAAGTAGGGGGCTGTGGGGGGGAGGGAGATAACTGCTTGCGGGGGTGGGTGCTGGTGGTGAGGTGGGCGGAGCGGGGGGTCTGGTGGGTGTCGGGAGTGTGTAGTTAGGTTGGGGTGGAGTGTGGTTATGATGATAGGATCGCTGTGGTAGTTGGGTGCGGAGTAGTGGAGTGGTGTTTGTATGTTTGTGGAGGGTGTGTGGTTTGGGTGTTTGTTGGTTTGGGGTGCTGTTATGCT
This sequence comes from Ascaphus truei, assembly GCA_036426205.1. Taxonomy (NCBI): domain Eukaryota; kingdom Metazoa; phylum Chordata; class Amphibia; order Anura; family Ascaphidae; genus Ascaphus; species Ascaphus truei. The sequence goes on from WSYH01001361.1 coordinate 120,324, forward strand.
GGTGGGTTGCTAGGTGATGTGTATGGTATGTGCGGGTGGCTGGGGTATGTATATGGGGGTGGGGTGTGTAGGTATAGAGGGTGTGGTGTGGTGTTTGTGTGGATGTATAGGGTGGTGTGTGTTATGTATCGGTGTGTGTGTGTATGTATATGGGTGTGTGTGTGTGTGTGTATGTATATGGGTGTGTGTGTGTATGTGTAATTTATTATTTATTTAAAAAAAACAAAAACATTAGTAAAAATAAAAAAATTATTAATTTGTGCAGACAAACCAAATACATACACATATACACACACACACACACATATATACACACCACACACACACACACACACAGCGGTAGCTGCGCGAAAAGATTAATTTCCTCATCGTCGCCGCTGTCTGTCGGCTCCCCTCTCCCTGCCGTGCGCACGCTGCGGCCCTTGTATAGAAAGGCTGCTAACGCCAGCCAACTAAAATTCCGCGCCGCATGCCGCGCACGGCATAGCACGCACCCGGACATATAGTATAGAACCGTTGCCTAGACAGGTTCTGCAACCCCGCCTTTCAATCATGTCACCCAGCACACACGCACTTCCACCTGCAGCAAGCGAAGCGCTGTGTGCTGGGTGATAATGAAAAAGGCGGGTTTGCAGACCGTCTAAGACACGCAAAATGAGCAATACAGTAATATTTCCATTGCTATATGCTTTGTGTGGAGGGTTTTGTTCACTTTTTTTACCCACCATAACCGTTATATGTTAGTACAGTAGTATTATATATGTATATATATATATATATTACACCACACCCACACACACACACACACACACACACACACAATGTAGTGAGTTTGGGTTTTGAACTTGCTAAGACTGTATATGCCTAGATGATCCTTCGATATACCACCACACACCAAACACCACCAACGACATCCACGAAGGATCTGTTTACCAAAGCACAGGGGGGAAAAAAGAGAATGAAACAGAAAATGACAAAAGATTATCATACACATACACAATAATACAATTGGTTTCCTTCCGCTGGGATTCATTCATTAACAAAGGAAAATCTCCCTGCAGGATCAGGCGAGGATTCCACGAGTGTCACCGCTAATTAGCCGACTCTCCTAAATAAAAATAATTGATCCGATACCGACATGAAACATAATCCTTCCAACCAATATCTCATTATAGGTCAAAACATGAAATCCTGGCATGAGAAGATGCTAAGAAAAGAGGAGCACGCTGATACATTTTAATTGCTTCTACTCAGCTATAAAACATACAAAATACACTGTAACTTCTGGCTGTGCTGACCTTCTCTGGGCCGTCATAATTGCATTTTATATGTTGTGTGGCAATTTAAAGGTGAAGTCCTGCTTACAAGACCAGAAAACGGGTGTTTTCTCTTGTTACCATCACCATTTAGCCTTTGTCATCCTGATCTTTTACTTGACCGAGAAATTCTCTTCAGCTTTGGAGAAATATTGGTGCGATAAGTTTATTTTCCGAAGCGCTTTACTTAGAGGAAACTGCAAGCTTTCTTTCCGTGAGTAAGAGAAGGTAGGAGGGCGTAGATAGAGCACAGCCAAGGACATCCTGTATCCACTATCCAGGAAGAAGAAAAGGGCCAGGCCACTCCGAAGATAACAAAAAAGAAGTAATTTATTGCAGGCTAAACATGCAACAAAAAAGGGACTGAATGAACGCACCTACGCGTTTCATACACGGGGTACTTTAAAGTATTATAAAGTAACCCGTGTACGAAACGCGTAGGTGCAAGCATTCAGTCCCTTTTGTTGTTGTATGTTTAGCCTGCAATAAATTACTTCTTTTTTGTTATCTTTGGAGTGGCCTGGCCTTTTTCTTCTTCCTGGATAGTGGATACAGGATCTCCTTGGCTGTGCTCTATCTACGCCTCCTACCTTCTTGTACCTACTACGGATGGATTGCACGCCTTCGATGACCAGAGTGCCCCTTGGACAGTACAGGTAAAGTGCCGCAGTGCCTTATTTATTCCTGTCTACCACGGACATTGTCCCTCATCAATACTTCTATTGGTTGGGTGTTTATTACTGTGTACATGGTTGTGGATGTCAGGCCGACTCTACTAGTTCACTTATCCCTCCCAGTTTATATTTTACTTCATTGGGGGGCACTCCATCGTTTCTTGGACTACCCATTGTGGACTTATGATGTTCTGACTTTCTACTCATGGAATTGGTCACAATTATTGAGCACCACATATACCACATTCTTTCCGTGAGTAAGACCTTGTTCAGGGTGCCTGCATCGCGACGTGCTCGCGCTTAGGTGCGTGCGCACGTCCGAAACAAAGTGTTTAAACTCAATAGCGGTTGGCAGGGTAGCAGCTACCCTGTCGCCGAAGTACGGAGTTGACGCTTGCTACAGTTTGCATAAACAACTCAGGCCTCGTTCAGGGTGGCAGAGACAGGAGGTGGAGGGCGCGCGTCCGCGCATCCGTCTGCTGGGCGATGTGGGCACATCATCCCCAGCAGACCTTTTCAAGCGTTGAGGAGGCGGGGCTACAGACCTCAGCTTAGGGATGGGTGTTGCTCTGTTCAAATCATTTTCAAGAATGATTTGATTGGCTAACGAAGTACCAAAAGCTTTGTAGCTGGAGTGTCATTATATTGCCAGTGTATCGCGCTATTGAAACGAACGCTTGAGAAGCATTACAGGGGAAAGGAGAAATGTCAAAACGCAGAATTCAGTGAAAAGCAACAAGATGATCCCCAAAAAATTGTAATTGTGATAACCTTTCTCTCCTATTTCCACCTTGTTGTGAAAATTTTTCCTGGGGACTTCACAAATAATAATAATAATAATAACTTTATTTCATATAGCGCTTTTCTCCCAATGGGACGCAAAGTGCGTCACAGTTACAGTACAGCGCGCGGTACCCAGCACATAGGAATGTTACACAGTCCCTGCCCGCAGAGCTTACAGTCTATGTTTCTGGTGCCTGAGGCACAGGGGGATAAAGTGACTTGCTCAAGGTTCCGACACCAGGAATTGAACCAGGCTCCCCTGCTTCATACTCTGTGTCATTGTTCTCAGAGTCAGTTACTCAATGAGCCTCCTTCTCCCACAATTGGCACCATTTACTGTACACATTGATTAAATGGCTTCTTTCTAAATCCCTGTCCCTCTCTGCTTAACTATTACATGTGAATGATAGTTCCATATTGATTAAGAAAAAATGCAGGGAGATTAATGTATTTAAAAGGTACTTTCCTGAACGGTTATCCCTCAAATCTTCTTGTGAATGCTCAGCACCATGAAGGTATTTTACCCAAAATAAGTGACGATACACCAGCACACTTCAACTGTTGGACGGCAAGTGAGGAGTGACTTGGAGAAGAGATGATAAAGTCATCTGGGACGGGTTTAGAACAGGCTTCCCATGGCACAGAAACCTTCACTGGAGACATCGTTCTGCATTGGATGGGAAATAAAGCTATGTTGGCCCTTTCTGTAACGGCACTGCCAATGTCTCCCAAGGAGAACACTGAGGGAACACCCGCTTCTCCCCGCAGGATTCAAGGGAAAAGTCACTGTCCCGTATGAGAATATATTCGGCGCCTAAAATGATAAAAGTCCTGGTGTATTGTGATAAATGTCACACCGGTGTATTTATACAACCGTCAGTTGTTAGGTTGAAGACGAATGTCCTATTGCTCCAATCGAATTTCAACGTGGATAACATCCCAGTGCCTGAAATTAAAGAAAAATCACATATGGCATAATATTGTTTGGTATACAATTAGCACAAGGTATGGAGCTAGAAGAGCCTCAGAGGAAATAGGTGGAAACAAACCGGCGAGTGAAAAAAGAAAAATCCGTTTATAAAAAATCAAGTATAAAAAAATACAAAATAACAAACATAACAATGCAAGAGACCACAATACAGGCATACCCCGCTTTACGGACACTCACTTTAAGTACACTCGCGAGTAAGTACATGTCACCCAATAGGCAAACGGCAGTTCACGCATGCGCCTGTCAGCACGTCCTGAACAGCAATATCGGCTCCCTACCTGTACCGAAGCTGTGCGCAAGTGGGGAGACTATGGAGCCTGTTACACATGCGTTATTTACATCAGTTATGCACGTATATTAATCACTAAGTGGAAAAAAGGTAGTGCTTCACTTTAAGTACATTTTCGCTTTACATACATGCTCCGGTCCCATTGCGTACGTTAATGCGGGGTATGCCTGTAATCTAAATAATATGGATAACTTCCAACGGCAAGCTGCTGCAATGGATGAATTGCACCTACTTACTAAGCGTAGGTGGGGTATGGGCGGTGGATAATTAGAGAGTATCCACTCTCATGTAGCAGAATGTTTCCGTGGTGTGCCGCGTCTCACACCAGCTGATGGCTACCTTTACCTATCTTTGCATCAGTCCTCGTTTCTTTGTGTACCATTTAGTACTAGATCTGAGCTGCCGATACTCTGCCTCAAACGAGTGAACCTTGGTGAAAAATACTAAAAATGCCTATTTATAGAAATCCCTGGAACTGGAACCGTAGAGATGAGCGGTTGCCATGCCTCACCGGGAAATACACGGTGAAGCAGGGATTGGTGTTGTTGGAATGAATATGGCGCTATCTAGTGATACTTGGAACCAATAGGGCACGGGGCAGAGACACAAGAGTCTCTGGGCATGGAGGGGTTAAAGCAAGATGCGAAGAACAGCACAGAACCACACAAACAGGACCAGACGGTGTGTAACAAGGAAAACTGTGCCAACAAAATGGAAAATTAGGATATTACAAGAAATCCATAGTGAACCTTTTCCAAATTCGGACAAATGTACCCGGAGCCCTGATCATGTTTTAGCCCAAATAACACGACGTTTTCCATGGGTACCACGTCTGCTTCAGTGGGCAGAGACCCTCACACGTTACAATGTCATTTATGATCTATCTGTACTGGAGGGTCTGTCATAATCTGGCCCGTTAACCCTTTCAATGCCAGATGGTCCTGTAACGCACTGAACGAAGGGCGCAGATGAGATTACAACCCGGGCGCGGGTCTCTGAAACACAAACATTGTGTGTGGCTGACTGGCATGTATGCGGATGACAATGTGCGCCTTTGTTCCCACCCTGGCTGTGCATGCCATGCTGAGTAGGTGATGACAGTTTTTACACTGGCACATGCTGCTCGCATTATTCCAAACATTGCCATCATCAAAGCGAGCGTGAAAGCATTGACTTGCGAATATCTATTTCGGGCGTCTCAGCCGTGGATTGACTGCACGTGGAAGAGCAGTAAGATGATCACAAGTGAGTTGAGTGCGTTCCCTACAGTAGTAGCGGAAGCGTCGTGGAAACATGATGTGTCTGACATTACCTGTACGGCACGGGGGTCCGGCTGGGGGCACGGAAACATGATGTGTCTGACATTACCTGTACGGGACGGGGGTCCGGCTGGGGGCACGGAAACATGAAGTGTCTGACATTACCTGTACGGGACGGGAGTCCCGCTGGGGGCACGGAAACACGATGTGTCTGACATTACCTGTACGGGACGGGGGTCCGGCTGGGGGCA